>QRFJ01003818.1:0-61767 GCA_006176705.1 Cocos nucifera
GCCCTTGCACGGCCAAGGTCTTACCAAAAATTCAAGCACATCGAACGGCGATACCACCTCATCTGCGATTATCTTAAGAAGGATTACGTCGAGGTCAAAAGAGTCGACTCTGTAGATAATGCAGTGGATCCGCTTACAAAGCCATTAGGTCAGCAAAAGATCGAAGCCCACCGTGAGAAGATGGGACTTAGATTTACAGCCAATTGGCTTTAGGTCAAGTGGGAGTTTGTTAGATATGTGTGCCCTAGAAGTCAGAATTGGCTGACACTTGTAATACACTTCTAGGGGCAAAATTATAATTTTGATTATAAATAATAAAATAGATTATTTTCTATCATAAATGTGTATTTAGTGTCTGTGATACATCCCTTGAGTTAATGGTAATGATAATTCATATTTTCAAGAGTTGAAAATTTAAGACATGAATTTTCATTTAGTAACTCATAAAATGCTCCTGATCATAGGATTGTCATGAGGATGGTGATTGATCCGGAAGGTTAGTGTACCATCACTTCTTTATAGTAGATGAGTCTTGAGTCTACGGTGTAGAGACATTGGAAGTGAGAGTACAGTACTCGTTAGAGAATGAGGGCACTGAGCGTGACCACCTCGAGTAGTCATAAGGAAGTCTACCTTCTCATCGATGACTGACTCGATGCTGCAGTGGTGTGTCTGGTTCTTTGACCTGAGGTGCATCGATAGTTCACCTTGAGGGTGTTATAGTTTGACTACACCATGACTCGGTCTCCTAGCCATTCAAAATCCTGAGGTGTATGTTGGCTATAGCATGTTCATTGTAGGAATTGGATTGCACCAAGATGGAATCTATCTACCTCGGTAGATGAGGAGCAGCCCTATGATGATCATGAGAATCAAGTCCATAAGCCCATGGCCATGGCAGAGATTGAAATAATAGAAAGAGTTTCTATTAAGGTTTTCACATCGGACTTGAATCAAATGATTAAATCATATGATAGAAATTAGGGTTTGACGAGTTCACCTTAACCCTAATCTAATCGGGGCTCAAGATAGAAGAACTTAATCACACAAGTAGCTACACCGAGAGGTTCATTTTTAAGTTTTGATGGGTTGCCATCATATACTGCTAGGTGTCACTCATGGATTTTGGGAGCAATTAGAATGATTTAGATGATCGATCATTCTAGTTGTCTGAATCAGAAGAGTTCTGATCCACCAAAAGGAGTTTTGACTATGTCGATGATGGAGATCATGACATATTCCATTACCATATAAAACTAAATCTAACTAGGTCACACAAACAAGGATTTGGATATCATCAATTGGACTAACCCAATTCAATTGATTTGAATTTGATTCAATTAGTTTCAAGGAAATCGTGCTAGCACACGATTGAACCTAACGTTCTACTTCTGTTATCATTAAAAAGTTATCTCGATTGAGCCAAATATGTTTGTGCTCACACAGGCATCTTTGCTTGGTCTAACTAGAGCTTGTCCAGATTAGAAAAGGATTATCTTAATTTATGAGATAAAATTGAGACAACACCTGCCATTTTTCGTCACCTACTAATTCTTGTCCTTTAACTTTGGTCAAACATTAATTTTTGACTCTTGGACATCTGCTATGTATCATGCACTTATTGGAGAGTAGATAGGGGCTTGTCCCCTTACTAGAATCTGGAAAGGAGGGGGTGCATGCCTAGGATGGCGTGCGCCCATGGATAGGGATGCCTGGAGTCTCATGCGGATGGGACTCTAGGTTGCTTCTTGGATTCTACTTAGGTGACCCTTACCCATAGACTTTGACTAGTCTTAGATGCCATCTAAAGATGAATTAGTGGGGCTCTCATCCGATTGGATTAGGTGTTGTCATCCCACTAATCAGATTTAGATCTGATTGCATGAAGCAACGTGATTGGTTGGCATGATGTGGCACTGCATGACACAGAAGGGTCTATAAATAAACCCTATCTTCACCCCACTTTAATAGAGTTTCTCTTAGCCCACATCCTAAGACTACCCCTCTCCCTCCTCCATGCCATCTTCTGAACCTCTCTTTCCTCTCCACATCCAAGGAAAGTTGGGCTCTAGTTTGGTGCGATCCAGGCAGGAAAGAGCTGACGAGAAAGGAAGAAGGTAGCACTGCTGCAGAGACGACTACTGATCTTCAGAAGGAGTTTTGAAGATCCTCCAAATCAGATCCTAATTTGATTTTTGGAGAGACGATAAAAAAGAAAAAGATCTCCAGATCTAATCTGAGTGGATACCGATAGAGGTCAGGCGCTTGCATGGCTAGATCCAGAACCTCAGGCAATTAGCAGGATCTTTAAAGGATAATCGAATTACCCACATCAAGGTATAAATTAAATTATATTTAATTTAATTTTTTTTATTTATTAGATCTATAAAATTAAATCTAAAATATCTTAGATCTAATATGGATGCTTGAAAGAAATTTTTAAAATATCTCTCTTGATCCGATCAGATCTGGACGAACCTAACCTGACAAATCAGGATTTTTCCTTCATGGATCTCTCCACCAGTCGAACTCCTCCTGGACTTCTCCTTCAGTCGGGCTTCTCTGTAGGCTAGATCTCCTTTTGGACTTCTTCTTCAGTCAAGTTTCTCTACAGGTCAGATCTCCTTCCAGACTTCTCCTTCAGTCGGGCTTCTATGTAGGTCGGATCTCCTTCCGAACTCCTTTAGTCATAGGCCTTCCGCACTCTTTGTAGCTGGATTCCACCAATCAACGAGAGGAATTCCTTTTCATAGAGGTCCCTGCGGTCACCCAAAAGGACCTCATTATTTATGCAAGTCTGCCTCTCAATACAATGCAAGCCGACCTACATGCAGATGACTCTAAAGGGGCCCGAACTTCTTTGAAATAGTCGTGACTTGGAGATCTTCACCACTAGCACAACTCCATCTGAACTTTGACTATTAATCCCCAATGGACATCACTCTCAATTGGCAAGTCCCATCAACGGACACCACTCTTGATTGGCAAGTCATGACAATGGATACTACTCTCCGTAACAAACTTCATGTGGCCCCGAGTGGCCCACTACCAGACGGTTATGGCTATCATCATCAGTTTGTTACATACTCCGTATATAAAAGGGATCCTCCAGATATGTTTTCAGGAGGCCCTCTTCTTCTTCTTGATACTCTACTACTTTTTTTTTTGAGCACTCCATTTCTATTGGCTAGAAAAGCTGACTTGATCATTAGAAGATCCTATCGGAGCCACCAACCCCGACTACGGACGAGACTTTATTTTGCAGTTTCTCGACAGCAACCTCATCTTTCCCGCTCTAGCTTTGCTCTAACGTCAACCAAATTCTATACCAACACATCCTTATCCATCAAGGGCACAAGCCAAAATGGGGCTTGCGCCCTCCTCCTCTTCGTGAAAACACCTAGGGATGTATTGAAGGAAATAGATTTAAGATTTCAGGATAAGATTTTGAAACCTTTTCAAATCTATGTAGAGAAGGACACAAATTAATTAAATTAATTTATAAAAATATAAAAAAAGCCCTAGATCTAGAATCTGATTACATGATTAAAGCATGATATTAGATCAAAAATTAAAAGATTAGAAAACTTTATGTTGATCATATCAACAATAGAACAACTCTAGATCAAATCTAGGTATGTAACGGGGAGATCATATCACCCTTATCTTTGCAAGTCGAGTTTCTTAACTCGCTGATCCAGGCCTAAGGTTATTATTGTTCTAAGCTACACACTCGTCCGGCTTCTATAAGTTATCCACATGAACCCTCGATTGCTAATCAGAAGTTCGATGCCCGAAAATCAATATAGTATGCTAGTACTATGCTAATCCCTCTTCCACGATTGATCTGGATCTTTCTTCTTCAAAACTTAGACTCTCCAACTTTTAAAAGAAAGGAAAGAGATTTGTGAACCTCGGACTCCTCTCAAAAACTCATGAATAATGGAGGAACAGATGTAGAAGAAAATCCTACAAGAAGATCCTTTTTTTCTTCTTTGTTCTCTCACCTAGACACCTTGATTTGTGTCATTACAATTCCCACACCCTAAGCCTTTCTCTCCTAAGTCTTCTCATGCCCAAGGACTTCTCTCTAAGCTCTGGAATCACTAAAAAAAATTAGATCAAGAAATCTTTCAAATAGAGAGTTAGGGAGCAATCCTTTTCTAGCTTAAATTCCTAGTCAAGTGATCTCCAAATAGGGCTAGACTTAGGGCGCCCAACTCTTGGATGCTTGATGTGGGATCGCCTAAAAATAAAAAAGAGAGAAAAGATCAAGCTTTCTTCCATTCGTTAATAACAAATCATATCCGACCGTGGCACATTATTCCTAAGATAGACAGTATAGTTGCCTATACTCTGCTCAGGAGGCATGATTGATTGACATGGGACCAAAGCACGATAAATCTAAATGATTCTAATGAATGTCATTTTAGTGATCAATAAATAACTAGCAATAATAAAGTAAATAGATAGATAGTAGAAATTAAATATGCTCATGAATAATTATAAAAAAAGAAATATAAATGGAATGAAGGATAGCAAGAAATTAAGCCTAAAAAAAAATCCTAAAAAAAGATAAGAAGAATCCCGATCGTGGTAGTTAAGAAACTATCCTTATTAGGGCTCTTAATCTTTTAACCAAGCAGATCTATAGATAAAGAACTGGGTCTTTACCAATATTAGATCTAAAAAAAAAATAAAAATCAAAGATCAGTTGAGAAGGAATGAAGATCCTTGTCAATGTTTGATCTATAGAATAATAGATCACTCTTTCTCTCTCTACATGATAGATGAAAATCTTGGAGGAGACAGATCTTCTTTTGCTGGAATAGGCTTATGTAGGTAGATGGTGAAGATGAATCAAGGTGGTAGGAACACTAAATCTTAAGAAAATGAAGGTTAAAGAGATAGAAAAAGGTGGCCCTCACACCCTTCACTCATGGAGCGATTTTGGGTCTCACACCTTCTCCCTCTCAGAGTGACCAACACAAGTATTTATGAGAATTGTAAAGTGATTCATTCATTCATTCATTGTCTCATTCATGAAAGATACATGGGTTTATATAGGACCCTCAGGGTCCTATTTCTTTAGGAATCCTATTCTCTTTACAAAAAAAAAATTAACCCTTCCAACAAAAAAGTAAAACATTATGTATGGTTTTCAAATACAATAATATATCATATCTTTCTTTTATGGAACCATAGGAAAGAAATCAGCCTTTTAACAAAATATGTAAGAAATCAGGAACTCTTAAGAAATCCTAAAAAAGAAAAAAATCTTCGTGTGGGCGCTTGATGCCTAGCACAACTTGGCATGAGGATCCTTAGGCATGGCACATGCTGGCGTGTGTATTTCCTCCTTGGGCGTGTGGAGGGTGGTGGCTCCAAAGATGACGTGGACCAAGCTTGCTTCTTTATGATAGTCTCTTTCCAAATAAGGCTCAATCCAAAATATACCCAAGTATGGTCCTATGGACTCAAAACTAAATGCATCAAAAGAACTAATTGATTAAATCAAAAGGAGTAGAACAAAATAATTAAAGTAGAGTTATTCTGATATGGCTTCTTTAATTCAAATTGAATCTAAATTATGTTGTCAACTTCTGGTGGCTCTGGTGTCTGCACCAATTCTCTCGAGGTGGTAAGAACTCAACCCTATTGAGTGGGGGTCAATTCTGCTCTAATGACGCTCAAGCAAATTGGGATCAATATGCTGCAGCTCTTCTCGAGTGATCCAGGTATCCTCGAACTCTGATCGACCTCGCCATCTAACTAAGTATTGTTGATAGCCTCGACTTCGGATGGAGATGATGTTCTCATCCAAAATTCTGTCAATCTGATCATGCTTTGATATTTTAGCTGATGGACATTCAGAAATAGGCTCTCTCTCAAGGGTTGGTTCAGGCTCAAATGGCTCACTAAGTATCCAAATTGGCTCTTTATAGGCGACGAGATCTGCAACATGAAAAGTAGAGCTAATCCCAAAATCAGAAGGTAAGTCCACAACATACACATTTGGTCCGATCTTCTTTAAAATCTTAAATGGACCTGCTCCTCGAGCAGGTAACTTCATGACAGTTCCTGGTGGAAATCATTCAGGCCTCATTCGAACCATCACAGTCTCTTTTCATAAACTCTTGGGCACGTCGATGAGAATCTGCATTCTATATATAAACTTTCTTACTACAACTAATTTTTTTATTGATCTCTTTATTGAAACTCTTGACATGCTGTGCAAATGACTCTATAGATTCGAAAATTCTAGCATGCATGGGCAGTGGCATAAGATCTATTGGTTTTCTAGGTTGATATCCATGAACTATTTCAAAAAGGACTCATGCTAATGGATCTATTAACAGAACTATTATATGCAAATTCAGCTCGAGACAATAAAAGATCCCATTTATCCAAATGTTCCCCAATCAAGCAATGCAAAAGATTTCCAAGACTCCTATTGACCACTTCCTTAGGACTACCTATCTTAGGATCCTTACGAACTTCTCTCATAGCAAGCATCCAAACTAGTGATCCTTTACTCATGATTATCTCTAATTTCTTAGCACCTATCAGATGAAGGCTTTTCTTTTTGATGTTTTTTTTTGGTCCATTGCCTATCTTTCTATTGGTAGCCTTAGATGGGGAAGGATTGATCGTGATCTTCTTATCCTTATGAGTGAAACTACAGGAGTTGGTTCGGCCATAAATCATAACATTATTGTCAAACAGCCAGGGCCGACCTAATATGATAGTTCTGACTTCCATGGGTAAGACATTGCACCAAATATGGTCTTGATACGAAGGAAGCTGGATGGGAACATGGCATCTATGTTTGGTGGGAATAGAGGAGAATCTATCCAAGAAACACGGTATGGATTGGGACGATCTACAGAAGCTAATCCTAATCGCTTAACCATGTCGGTAGAGATGATGTTAATACAGCTACCACTATCGATGATCACCTTATAAATTTTATCACTAAATTTTATGACGGTATGAAAAATAGAGGTCCTACGCCAGTCTTCACTCTCCTTAGTCGGTGCTAGAACATATGTAACGACTCCAAGCCTAAGGTCTGACTCTGGTGTAATAAAACTTAGGATTTTCTCAGTACTCTCAAACTATTCAGCTAAGTCTGGATCAATTTCATAAACTTTCTCAATATTTTCTAGAGTTTTTTCTTCTAATTTTTTCATAAATAACGATCAGTTGGGACATTGTGCAGCAAAATGACCGTAACCATGGAACTTGAAGTAGCGGGATCGAGAACTACTTTCCTTAGATAACTTGTCTGCAACTCTTTTTCTTTTATCTTCTTTTCTCATAATAGAATTTATAGGTGGAGGTCCATTACTAGGAGTCTGGGTAGTACTGGATCTTGATCTAGAAGGGGTTACGCGGCTAGGTTCAGGACGATGAATGATCGAATACCTAGAAAATCTCTTAAAATCTAGGACAAGTTGATAAGCTTGTTCTAACATGGTTACCTCTCGCAAAAAGAGCTCACACTGGATATCTTCTCGTAATCAAGCTCTAAATCTAGACAAAGTAATAACCCTATCTTTGGTTACTCCACATCTCATGAGGTACTCATCAAATCTCGTGATGTACTCTATGACTGATCTATTTTCTTGAGTAAGTCTCTGCCATTGATCTAAAAGTCATTGTTAGTAGGAGGTGGGGAGGTATTTTTCTCTAAGTTTCTTTTTTATTTCATCCCAAGTTTCTATCGGATCTTGTCTTCTCTGGTTGAGAAGATGTTCAACACTTTTCCAATAAAGTCGGGCTTGCCTAACCAACTTCATCCTAGCAAACCTAACTCTACTTGCTTCAAATATTTTGTACCATCCAAAATAGTGGTCCATGCATGATTCCCAATTTAGGTACTCTCTCAGATCTAGACAACTATCAAAACTTGGGGCTTCGATCTTCACATTCCTAAGGACATGCTCATCCTGATCGAACTGATTATGATGGGGGTGTGCTGCTATAAGTCGATCTAGGTTGAGGTTTCTTCTTCTTTATCCTATAGGTAGTTGGAGAGACTCCGATTTAGGTTGTCTTTGCCTAGCTTCTTCTAGTACTATTATTCTTTCACTCATGATTTTTACGAAATCTTTCATATCGTCAAACTTCTTAGTCAGAACAATAATGATGGATGCTGTATTAGGATCCATGTTGGTACTGGATGGAAAAATAGGATGTTGGTACTGGGTATCTGATCTAGTGGTCATGCAAGTCCAGGATGCTGGAATAAGATGCAGTAAGAAAGAAAAAAAATGCTGAAAAGTAAATTACAAAATTTAAATTATGAAAATTTAAATTGTAGGAATTTTAAACTATAGAATTTAAACTAAAGCCCTAACCAATTCGGCTCTGATACCAAATTGATGCGGGACAGCCTAAAAAAAATAGAGAGAAAAGATTAAGCTTCCTTTCATTCAGTAACAATAAATCACGTCTGATCGTGGTACATTATTCTCATGATAGATAGTATAGTTGCCTATACTCTGCTCAAGAGGCATGACTGATTGACACGGGACCAAAGCACGATCAATCTAAATGATGCTGATGAATGACATTTTAGAGATCAGTAAATAACTAGCAATAATAAAGTAAATAGATAGATAGCAAAAATTAATCATGCTCAGGAATAATTGCAAAAAGAAAAATATAAATGGAATGAAGGATAGCAAGAAATTAAGCCCACAAGAAAATTCAAAAAAAAGATAAGAAGAATTCGGATCATGGTAGTTAAGAAACTACCCTGATTAGGACTCCTAATCTTTTAACCAAATAGATCTATCGATAAAGAACTAGGTCTTTACCAACATTGGATCTGAAAAAAATAAGTAAAAATCAAAGATTAGTTAAGAAAGAATGAAGGTCCTTGTCAATGTTTGATCTCTAGAATAATAGATCACTCTTTCTCTCTCTACATGATAGATGAAAATCTTGGAGGAGAGAGATCTTCTTTTGGTGGAATAGTCTTATGTAGGTAGATGGTGAAGACAAATTGAGGTCGTAGGAACACTAAATCTCAAGAAAATAAAGGTTAAAGAGATAGAAAAATGTGGGCCTCACATTCTTTCCTCGTTGGGTGATTTTGGGTATTGCACCCTCTCCCTCTTGGAGTGACCAACACAAGTATTTGTGAGAATTGTAAAGTGATTCATTCATTCATTCATTGTCTCATTCATGAAAGATATATGTGTTTATATAGGACCCTAGGGGTCCTATTCCTTTAGGAATCCTATTTTCTTTACAAAAAAAAAATCAACCCTCCCAACAAAAAAGTAAAATATTATGTATGGTTTCCAAATACAATAATATATCATATCTATCTTTTATAGAACCATAGGGAAGAAATCAGCCTTTTAATAAAATAAGTAAGAAATCAAGAACCCTTAAGAAATCCTAGGAAAGAAAAAGAACTTCATGTGGGTACTTAATGCTTGGCACAACTTGGCATGTGGATCCTTGGGCATGGCACATGCTGGCATGTGTATTTCCTCCTTGGGCGTGTCGAGGGTGGTGGCTCCAAAGTTGACATGGACCAAGCTTGCTTCTTTATGATGGTCTCCTTCCAAATAAGGCTCAATCCAAAATAAACCCAAGTATGGTCCTATGGATCCAAAACTAAATGCATCAAAAAAACTAGTTGATTAAATCAAAAGAACTAGAACAAAATAACTGAAGTAGAGTTATTCTGATATGGCTTCTTCAATCCAAATTGAATCTAAATTATGTTGTCAACTTCTGATGGCTCTGCTGTCCGCATCAATGCCCCCTCCTTCTTTTGGATGTGGACTAGCCTCACTTTGGTGTACAAGAAGTCTCTTGATTCCCCTAAAAATTCCAAAAGAAATCTCATGGGTTTGGGTGGCATACAAGGTCTAGTGTTTTGATTGCAACAAACTCTATCAAATAGAGTTTGAATTCAAGCCAACACTTCTTGTTTGACTTGGTCCACAATCACTTGCCATATAAGAAAAAAGTGAGAGAGTTGGGAACTCAAGAAAGGACTACGGAGAGGTGTTTCCATGACCAAAACCAAAGAAGTTGGCATGGGGGGCTTTGGGAATCATTATGGTGCAAGGAATGAGAAGTCCTAGTCATACTAGGACTTCCAATTTGACTTGGTCTAACTTATTCGTTAGACCAAATTAAATCAGATTTAATTCAACCTAATTAAAATAGGTCTTAGTCCAATTAAGAACCTAATTAAATTTAATTTAAATTTTAGTCAAATTAGAAATTGGGTTGATACAAGTCCTAATTGAACTAGGACTCATTCTTCTTTGCAATTGGCTTATCCAATAAACTAATTAAACTTGATCCAATCAAGCTCCAACCAAATCTAATTAAATCATATTTAATTATACTTAATATTAGTCCTTTAGCTTAATAAAATTAAGCTAATTAGTAATCTAATTACTAATCAATCCTCTTGCAATACTTGCACTAGGCCAAACATCAATCGTATTGATTGTTTGACTTAAGAACGATTCTTAATCATTGATCAGCCTTCCGATCAGATCGAGAACTCTTATGTGTATGACCCCATAGGTTCAAACCTAAATTGATATCATAGAAATAAATTTTTATATCAATCGAAGTAACCATCTAGCAATGGTACCCGATGGTCGAATAGGTCGAATGTGTAGAACTACATCCTTATAACCCATGTGGATATACTTTCCATATAATTGATCTCCTTGATCAAAATGCTCATAGGATACCTCAGAGTTTAACTATTAATTTTGATTAGATTATTCATATTGTATTTTAAAATACCAAATCTATCTTATGGATTATCCTGGCCAAGATTTTGCTATACTGAAATACAATGATGCATTCTTCTCCAACTCTTGAAGTGGTTAATCCCATCTTGAACACTCACCAACTTTGCAAGTACTTGATTATGCCCAAAAATCTTTCATTACTGAATTAGAAATTCAGTTAGTCCAGTACCAAAGCATAGTGAGTTGCTTGTAAGCCATTGTGATGATCTCAGATCTAAGGGATACTTATATCTATATACCATTAGAGCAATTCTCGACTGCAGAATACTCTAGAGTTGGCCATATTCAGTGATGATGTATCCTTACATCTCACTTATATTCCATACCAGTATCTCCACACTCCATGGTTAAGAAAAAAATCAATCTATATGGCATACAACGATCTATGCTCGATAAACACTATCATCCTAATTAACAGCATATCATTTGGTCATGAGCAGTTTAACGACTAATCGATAAATCCTCTCTTTATCGAAACTAATAGTCTTAAGGACTTCAATATAATAATGGAGTTCATTAGATAATATAGATTTTATGATAAAAATGTCAAAATATTTATTTTATTTATTAATTAATCCATTACAATTACAAAGTAGCTCAACCATCAATAGGCTGATGATTGATTTTGGGACACATTTTTCAATAATTCCCACATGTCATAAAGTCACTCAGCATAGTATCTAATATCCATCTTCGACTTGTGATCATCGAACTAGTTTATCGCTAGGGTTTTAGTAAAGGAGTTGGTTAGATTCTTCTTTTCATCGATCTTTTGAAGGTCGACGTCACCTCGATCCATGATCTCTCAGATCAGGCGGTAATGGAGCAGTATATTCTTCATCCATTGGTGTGCTTTGGGTTTCTTTATCTGAGCAATGGCACCAATGCTGTCGTAGTAGAGCAGGACTGAACCATCAAGGGAGGGTGCTACTTTAGACTCGATGAGAAATTTCTTAGACACAGCTTTCTTCATAGCATTTGATGCTGTGATGTACTCTGCTTCACAAATAGAGTCTACCATAATATGCTGCTTGGAACTCTTCCAGCAGATGGTTCCATCATTTAGGATAATGATGTAACTCAACATGCTTCTGCTATCATCATGGTCAAATTGAAAGCTGGAATCAATAAACCCCACAAGTTTCAAATTTGACTTGCAATAAACTAACCATTGGTCCTTAGAATTTCTCAAATACTTAAGGATGGCTTTCACAACTTTTCAGTGATTCTATTTTGGATCAAATTTTTATCTACTCACTACTGCTAGTGAGTATGCCACATTTGGTCTTGTACATGTCATAGCGTATATGTTAGATCCCACTATCAAAGTATGTAGGACTCTACTCATATGCTCTTTCCATTCAGGAGTTGTCGGACAATCCTTCTTAGAGAGAAATTTCATGGCCTATCAAAAGATAGCACTTTTTGAAATTCTCCATGTTGAATCTCTTCAGCATAGTTTCTATGTACGTGGACTGGGATAACCCAAACATCCTCTTAGATCCATCCCTATAGATCTTTATTCCTAGAATATAGGATGCTTCACCCAAGTCCTTCAAGGAGAACTGAGATGAAAACCAAACTTTTATTCCTTGCCATGTGGAGATGTCATTCCTGATTAAGAGAATATCATCCATATACAAGATAAGAAATAACATTATTGGACCATTTGCCCATTTGTAAATGCAGGGCTTTTCTTCGTTCTTAATGAAACCATACATTTTGATCACCTTATCAAAATACATGTTGCAACAAGAAGATGCTTGCTTCAATCCATAAATGGATCTCTGTAGCTTGCATACCTTGGACTCATCTATGGATGTGAACCCCTTAGGTTGTATCATATACACCTCTTCGGTCTGCTCTCCATTTAGGAAAGCTGTCTTTACATCTATCTGCTAGATCTCATAATCCAGATGGATAGCTATTGTAAGCATTATTCAAATGGATTTAAGCATTGCCATAAGAGAGAACGTCTCATCATAGTTAATACCATAATGTTGATGACACCCCTTAGCAACCAGACGGACTTTATAGGTCTCCACCTTCTCGTCTGCACCTCTCATTCTTTTGAAGAGCCACTTACATCCAATGGTTTTAACCCGTTCGGATGGGTCAACCAATGTCCATACATCATTGGCCTTCATGGACTCCATCTTAGATTTCAAGGCCTCTAGCTATTTCTTAGAATTAGGTCTCTACATTGCATCCATATAGGTGATTGGATCCTCAAAGTTCTCATAGAGTTCGGTGGGATCACTATCCCAAACCAAGAAATCATAGTATTTATCTGGCTGATGCAATACTCTACCAGATCTCCTTAATGGTGTAGGTTCATTAGGCTTCGAATTTAATCTAATCAAATTTGATTTAAGTTTAGCTATTGGTGTCAGTCTTTCTACCTATTGAACTTCATCAAGTTCAACCTTAGAGGCAACAGTTCTTTCACCAAAGAACTTTTTTTTTAAAAAGATTGCCCTATTGCTGATGAATACCTTTTGTTCTTTAGCATGGTAGAAATAATAACCCCTAGTTTCTTTGAGGTATCCTATAAATATATACTTATCAGATTAGGGTCCAAGTTTATCTATTTGCAAATGTTTGACATAGGCTGGATAATCTCAATCCCGAAGGTAAGATAGTGTAGGCCTATGTCCAGTCCATATATCATATAGAGTCCTTGTAACAGATTTACTTAGTATATTGTTTAATATAAAACATGCAGTATCAAGAGCATAACCCCAAAATGAAACAGGCAGACTAGCAAACTCCATCATGGATCGAACCATGTCTAATAAGGTTTGATTTCTCCTTTTCGATATACCATTATGCTATGGTGTCCCTGAAGGAGTTCACTATGAGAGAATTCCATTCTCTTTTATATATATCAAGAACTCACTGGATAGTTATACACCTCCTTGATCTAATTGAAGAATTTTAATACCTTTTTTAGTTTATTTTTTTATCTTTTTTAGTTTTTTTTTCTACTTCATTTCAAAATCGTTTGAACATTTCAAATGAATTTAATTTATATTTCATCAGATAGACATATCCATATCTGGATAGATCATCTGTGAAAGTGATGAAGTAGAAATATCCACTGCTAGCACTTGTGCTCATAGGTCCACATATATTAGTATGTACTAAACTTAAGAGTTTAGTGGCTCTTTCACCTTTTCTAGTAAAAGGTGATCTAGTCATTTTTTCAATAAGATTGGACTCATAGGTAAGAAGTGATTCATAATTACTGACTTCAAGTATTTTCTCTTGAGTCAACCAATTTATCCTACTTTTGTTAATGTGACCTAGCTTATAGTGCCATCAGTAGATATTAGAGACATTATTTAATCTAGGACACTTTTTAGAAGTGTACATTACACTCACAGGCTATGGTAAAATGTAAATCCTATTTCTTTATTGTCCTTGCATTATTGTAACATCATTCATAATGACATCACAGTAATCTTCTTTTATTGATAAATGATAGCCATCTTTGAACATAAGGCCAATAGAGATATATTCATCAAAAAAGAAGGACAATAATGACATTCATCTAAAGAAATAATATTATCATTGAAAATAACTTGAACTCATTCCATAGCTAGAACTGGAACAGATATTTTATCTCCAACATTCAGAAATTGCTTGTTATTTTCAAATTTTTTACTAACTTGAAGTCCTTGTAATGAATTATAAATATGAACTGGGCTTCCGATATCCAATACCCACATAGTAGTATCACAAATAGAAAATTACAAGGTATTATCATATAACATCCTTGATCAGCAACTCCTTGCTCTTTTCTCTTGTTTAGCCTATTGGGATCATGGAAAATAAGGTACTGAGGATAGTTCCTCTTCTTGTATCCTTGGTTCTTATGGTAGAAGCACTTTGCTTGATCTAGGTTAGTCTTTGATCTTTTGTTTAGACTAGACATGGAAGCCCCAGCACAAACCTCTTTATACTACTGAACAATATTCAACTTCTGATACTTGTTATCAAAGTTGGGTCCCATGAGTATATCACTATCTTATAGTGAATGAAGCAACTAGGATTTAGCCTTAACTACACAAAGAAGAACCAAAAGCCTAATTAGTAAATAATTTATCAAACCTAAAGATTTGGACATTAATCAAAAGGTTCTTTCATTATTTTATTTGAATTGGTAGCCTCTACCTCTAATTCAAGGAATTATCTTATTTTCTTAGTGGGTACTAGAATCTACACAAACTGCATACGGGCCTAAGAAAAGCTCTGGCTAACCCGTATGCATCTATAGGTAGGTTCTTAATCAATTATTTCTTCAAATAATTTTTAGTATTAAGTTTTGCCTCAAGTATCTTTTCAGTAGACTAGGACCTCCATTGAAAGTCTCAGTTAGGTCCAACCATTAACATGATTAAGTTTAGTGCATCAAATGAACGATGATCAGGTTCGAGGAAAGCTCTGGCTAACCTGGTCGCCGTTTAGAGAGTGCAACATAATCATCATATGATGAATGATAATTTCAATATCTTGATGAACACGAGGTGTAAGGCACCTCCAATGTCCACCCAGAGTACTGGACCCATTAGCATCCACCATAATCGAAGGCTATGATCTAGTTATCATCATAACTATTTTATTTTTAAGGATCTAATAATTTTAGAGAATTTAATTGATTTGTTTTAAGGAAGGTAGAAGGTTAGATGAACCAGCTTGTCATGATCCTTCCACTAGCTTCATCAAGTCAGATTAAGAAAAACTATTAATAGGCTGGTCTAGGAGCACCTAAATCAGTCATATTGATTTACCTAGCTGATCAAAACATAACTTTACCAAGAAGGTCAGGTAAGTGAGATTGATGGAAGGGTCTACTAACGCTTGCCTTAGAGACCATCGAAAATGACAAGATAAGTGGGCTGTCAATTAAAAACCATCGGTCTGGATTGCTAGACTTGTCTTAGATACCAACTGGTTAATTAGTTTCGATTGGATCAACCTAACAATTTGTGCTAGACCACATAGTCAAGAATTAAGTCTATCTTAGTTCTTGTTAAAGATATGGACTTGACCAACTACTACTGTTGTAATTGATCTACAGAATTCTTAACCCAATCTAAGACAACTATTGGTTAGATTTAGTCAATTCTCTAATTTAGTCCATTCTGTAATCTAATTTTAGGTCTAACCCAATTAATAGAACCTAATTTTCACTAACCTATTAACCTAATGTGTTATGATTTATCTTAGGATCTTTAATTCACAATCCAAGATCCTAGTCAAAACAACTCTTAATTCTTAATTAAGCTTCGGACTGAGGGTTGGCACTCAACATTTCAAAAAAAAATTTTATATTTATAAAATATTTTTACAATTTTGAATCTAAAAAATTATAAATTGATCTAGATCATATCTAATGAATTTATTATTTAAATTAGATTTATATGGACTAGGATAATCTCTCCACTGTAAGGGATAAATCTTACAGTAGGACAACCTTATAATCAGTTCGTGTGATCTAATTTCTTTTTTTTAACTTTAGATTTAAACATTAGATTATAAATTAGATCAAATCTAAAAAAGAATCCAAACATGCATAAAATCATGTAATAATGTAATATGGCTCTGATACCAATGGAAGGAAATAGATTTAGGGTTTTAGGATTAGATTTTGAAACCCTTTCAAATCTACGCAGCGAAAGATATGAATTAATCATATTAATTCATAAAAATATAAGAAAAGCCCTAGATCTAGGATCCTATTACATTATTAAAACATGATATTAAATTAGTAATTAAAAGATTAGAAAAGTTCATGTTGATCATATCAATAATAGAACAACTCTAGATCAAATATAGGTATGTAATGGGAAGATCATATCATCCTTACCTTTGCAAGTTGAGTTTTTTAACTCACTGATCCAGGCCTAAGGTTATTGCTCCATGTTGCATATGTGTCTGGCCACTATAAGTTATCCACACGAGCCCTTGATTGTTGATCAGAAGTTCGATGCCCGAAAATCAGCATAGTATGCTAGTACTATGCTGATCATTCTTCAACGATCGATATGAATCTTTTTTTTTTAAAACATAGACTCTTCAACTTTCAGAAGAAAAGAAAGAGATTTGTGAACCTAAGACTCCACTCAAAAACTCATAAATAATAGAGGAATAGATGTAGAAGAAAACCATAGAAGAAGACCCTCTTCTTCTTCTTTGTTCTTTCACCTAGACACCTTAATTGGTGTCTTTACAATTTCCATGCCCTAAGTCTTTCTCTCCTAGCTCTTCCCATGCCCAAGGACCTCTCTCTAAGCTCTAGAATCACTAAAAAGAATTACGCCAAGAGAACCTTTAAATAGAGAGTTAGTGAGCAATCCATTTCTAGGTCAAATACCTAGTCAAGAGATCTCCAAATAAGGCTAGACTTGGGGTGCCCAACTCTTGGGTGCCCCCTCATTCTTTTGGGCATGGACTAGCAACATGTTCACATACAATAAGTCCCCTAATTCCCATGAAATCCTAGAAAAAATCTCATGGGTTTGGGTGGCATACTAGGTCTAGTGTTTTGATTGCAACAAACTCTATCAAATAGAGTTTGAATTCAAACCAACACTCCTTGTTTGACTTTGTCCACAACCACTTACCATATAAGAGAAAAGAGAGACAATTGGGTGCTTAAGAAAGGCCTAGTGCAAGGAATTCATTATGGTGCAAGAAAAGAGAAGTCCTAGTAACACTGGAACTTCCAATTTGACTTGCTCTAACTTGTTCTTTAGACCAAATCAAATCAGATTTAATTCAATTCAATTAAAATTGATCTTAGTCTAATTAAGAACTTCATTAAATTAAATTATATTATATTTAATTTTAATTTAATTAGAAATTGGGTTGATACAACTCCTAATTGTACTAGGATTCATTCTTCCTTGCAATTGGCTTATCCAATTAACTTATAGGACTTGATCCAATCAAGCACCAATCAAATCTAATTAAATTATATTTAATTAGATATAATATTAATTTTTTAATTTATTAAATTAAGTTAATTAGCAATCTAATTACTAATCGATCCTCCTACAATACTTGCACTAGGTCAAACATCAATCGTATTGATTATTTGATCTAAGAATGATTCTTAATAATCGATCAACTATCCAATCAGATCAAGAACTCTTATATATGTGATCTCATAGATTCAAACCTAAGTCAGTAGCATAAAAATAAATTTTTGAATAAATAGGAGTGACCATCTAGCAATGGTACCCGATGGTCAGATAGATCGAATGTGCGGAACAACATCCTTAGAATCTATGTGGATATAGTTTTCATAATTCATTTTTTTGACCAAAATGCATGTAGGATACCTCAGAGTTTAACTATCAACCTAGATTAGGTTATCCACATTGCATCTCCAAATACCAAATCCATCTTATCAATTATCCTAGCAAAGATTTTGCTATATTGAAATACAGTATAGCATTCTTCTCCAACTCTTGGAGTGCTCAATCCCATCTTGATCACTCACCGACTTTGCATGTACTTGACTGTGCCAAAAAATCTTTTAGTATAGAATTAAAAATTTAGTTAGTTCGGTACCAAAGCACAGTGAGTTGCTTGCAAGCCACTATGATGACCTGAAGTCTATGGGATACTTATACCTATATCCCATTAGAGAAATTCTCGACATTAGAATATTCTAGAGTTGATCATATTTAGTGAGGATGTATCCTTACATCTCACTTGTATGCCATACTAGTATCTCCATACTTCTTGGTTAAGAGGACAACCAACCTATATGACATACAATGACTTATGCTTAGTAAATGTTGTCATCCTAATTAACAGCATATCATTTGATCATGAACAATTTAAGAACTAATCAATAAATCATCTCTCTATCGAAACTAAATAGTCCTAAGGACTTCATCACAATAATGGAGTTCATTAGAAGATGTAGACTTTGTGATGAAAATGCTAAAATATTTATTTTATTTATTAATAAATTAATTATAATTATAAAGTAGCTCAACCATCAACAGGTTGATGAATGGCTTTGGAATATATTTTCCAACACATTCGCCCTCAGATAAACTCTAGGGGGCTCACGTCTACACCCTTCTTTCTTGCAAAAAATGGGTCAAATGACCCTTATCCTAACACCCCTTGCGTTGGATTAAAATAAGCCCTAAGCTCTTCAAGACAAGCCTTGATCAGGCTAGGACGAGCACTGATCTAACTAGGACAAGGTCCAGTCAGACTAGGATAAATCCGTATAAGATTTTTGAATGAGTCAAATCTGATTTGATTTAGTCGAGATGAATCAGAAAGTTGATAGATTGAGAAAGTCAAGTCTAATCATGTGCTAGCATGATTTTTTTGAATCTAATTGGATCTAATCCAAGTCCAATTAATGACATCCAGATCTAAATCCTTATTTGTGTGATTTAGTTTGGTTTAGTTCTGTATGGTAATGGACATATTGCAATCTCCAACATTGATATCATTAAAACATTTTTTGATGGACCTGAACTCTTCTGATTCATCTAATTAAAATTGTTGATCATCAAGATAATTCTAATTGATTCCAAAATCCACCAGTGATACCTAGCAGTATATAGTGGCAATCCATCAGAATTGAATATGGACCTCTTGGTATAGCTAACTGTGTGATTGGGTTCTTCTATCATGAGCCCTGGCAGGATCTATATCATGATGAACTCATCTGACCCTACACCTATCATATGAATAAATCATTCAATTCAAGTCCGATGTGAAATTCTAATAGAAACTTCTTTCTATTATTTCACACCACCATGGCCATGAACATTAAGACTCGATCTCATGATCATCATAAGACTACTCCACCTCTATTGAGTTTGATAGATCCCATCTTAGTGTGATCCAATTTCTACAATGAACATGCTATAGCCAACATACACCTCAAAATTCCAAATGGCTAGGAGACCAAGTTATGGTATAGTTAAACTATAACACACTCAAGATGAACTGCCAATGCATCTTAGATCAAAAAACTAGACACATGACTGCAGCATCGAGCTAATCATTAGCAAGAAGATAGACTTCCATATGACTGCTCAAGGTGGTCATGCTCAGTGCCCTAGCTCTCAACAAGTATCTATACTCTCACTCTGGTGTCTCCATACCGTAAACTTAAGATTCATCTATCTATCCTAAGAAAATGATTATACATCAATCTTCTAGATCGATCACCATCCTCATGATGATCCTATGATTTAGAGTAATTTTTGAGTTAATTATGATAACACATGCCTTAAATTCTTAACTCTTGAGAATATGTGTTATCATGCCTATTAACTCAATGGATGTATCATAGATACTTTAATACATAATATGGTAGAAAAATAAATTTTTTATTAATTTTTAATTAAAATTATAAAAATGCCCCTAGAATGTATTTTATAGGTGTTGGCCAATTTTGGCTTCTCGGGTGTCATCTCCAGAAATGATTTTGATGATTATAAAATATTGGAGCATAATATTAACACTAACATTCTTTAAGTTTGTCAAAGATTATTTTTGGTAGAAGACAAAGAAAAAAAAGTATCGGCTCAAGAAACTTCATCTTAAAAGATCTGAGCTAACCCATTTTTGATTCGAGCCAGCCCTGGCACGGCATGCACTTAACTCTTTGACTTAGCATGCAGTCAAGCTAGCTTAATTTGGATCTGAGCTGGCTGTCTTAGAGTGGCAGAAAATTAGTTTTAGAGTTCTGCTTCTCAAGCTAGCTTGAAGCACCAATCGAGTTGTTTGTCTCAGGTCAACAGAAGCATGGTTTTTGAAGTCTATCATTTGAGCCAGCTCGATGCCCTACCAATCCAACTATCTCAGATCGATAGAAACACCATCTTTCTAGACTACCGATCGAGCCTGCCCGACACAAAATCGAGCTAGCTCTCTTAGTAGGATAGAACAATGCTTTGTGAAGAAACTTTGCTCGAGCCAGTCGGAAGCATAATTCGGGATAGTTTGACGAAATCTGACAAGCGCAATGGCTAGTTCTGTTGAAGTCTACCTTCTTTCAAAATCTTTTCCAATGGCTATATTCGATCTCCAATGATCATAAATAGCTAGAATCCATGTCAAATCATCTAAAATCTTTTAGGAATGATTATGGAAAAAAAAATATAAATGAAAAACACAATTCAAGCACTATTCATTAAGAAAAGAGAGCACTTTAAGAAAAGTTAATCTAAAAGAAAGTTCACCAACTCTCATTCAATACTTTTTAATCTTTCTAAGTATATTCACAAAGGAAAGAGAGAATTTATTAGAAGCATTCAAAGCATCCTCAGAAAAAAGAGCTACGGCGATAACAATTCTACCAAAATAGGATTTTACATTATTGTATTTACTTCTTTCTCAAATCTATTGTAAAAATTTTAGTTGGGGTTGAAACTTGAAGGGTTATTGTTCTACCAAACTTGGTTTAGTTTGGAGGTGCCTTAAGTAAAAGGCTTGTAAAGGTTTTGATTGGTTAACCTGGGATAAAATCAATTGGGTTTGTTTGTGAGCCCTGTCTAAAATAAACACGTTGTAATCAGGTGATTATAGTAAAAATTTCAAAGGAGTTGCTTGGGGAGTGGATGTAGGTGTTGGAGGTGCACCGAACCACTATAAATCTACTATATTTTTCTATGTGCTTTTCTTTTCTTTTGTTTCATTTACTTTCTATTTTCTAGCTACTTCATATTCAACATACTTATTGTTTGTCGCTACACATCACTAATTAGGTTTGTTAAATTTTTTAATAACCCAATTCACCCCCACTGTTAGGTTGTCTAGCTGGGCAATAAGTGGTATTAGAGCTTGGTTCTCAGCTAGCACTAATCTAACCATCAAGAGATAAAGATCATGACAACATAATTGAAAGGTTCACTTGCAAAAGGGCAATCTGCTAACAAACCATCATTTTTCAATGGCACAAACCAAACATATTGGAAAGCTTGCATGAGAATCTTCATTCAAGCTCTTGATTATGATATGTGAAGTGTCATAATCAATGGGCCACACACACCCACCATTGTAGTCGATGGCATTAGCACATCCAAACCTGAAAAAGATTGGAGTGATGAAGATAAAATGTCAATTCAGCTAAATGCCAAGGCCATGAATGTCTTGTATTGTGCCTTAGATGCCAATGAGTTTAATCAAATTTCTACTTATAATTCTGCAAAAGAAATTTGGGATAGACTCAAAGATACACATGAGGGCACAAATGAAGTTAAGGAATCAAAGATTAACATGCTAGAGCACCAACATGTGCTTTTCATAATGGAATCTACTGAATCAATTACTGAAATGTTCACATGCTTCACTGACATAACTAATGGTTTAAAATGTCTTGGAAAGAATTATTCTAATAGTGATTTGGTGAGAAAAATTCTTAAGTCCTTGCCAAAGACATAAGAAGCAAAGATCACCGCAATACTAGCGGCAAAGGACTTGAATTTGCTACCATTGGAAGAGCTGATTGGATCATTAATGATGCATGAAATTATCATGAGGTAGCATAATGAAGATGAAGAAAAAAAACTAGAGGATCATTGCCCTCAAAACTGCTGCATTTGATGAAGAAGAAGATGAATCAATGGATTAAGATGAGGACATAGCACTAATCATAAAGAAATTCAAGAAATTTATAAGAAGAAAAAAGCAAGGCTTCAAGAAGAAATCTATTAACAAAGGTGAGACAAGCAAGGACAAGGAAAAGGAAAGGGAGCAGCCATTATGCTTTGAATGTAGAAAACCTGGACACTTCAAGGCTAACTATCCCAGCTTAAACAAAAGCATCAAGAAGGCCAAGAAAAAAGCAATGATTGCAACTTGGAGTGATGGCAACGAATCTATCTCTGGTGAAGAAATTGAAGATATTGTGAACTTATATTTCATGGCACAAGAGAATGAGGTAAACTCTAAAATCACTCAAGATTATTCATTTGGTGAATTACAAGATGCCTTTTATGATCTAATAAAAGAATATCGAAAGATATCTGATAAAAATAAAAATCTAAAAATAATATGTGATACCTTATCCAAAGAAAAAGAATAATTCCTACAAAGAAATAAGCTTTTAACAAAAGAAAATGACTCTTTGAGAAAGAAAATTCAAATGCTGAAATCATTGGTTGATAAGTTCACATGCAGTTTTGAAAAACTAAAAATGATCTTAAATAACCAAAAAACAATCTATGATAAAGCTGGAATAGGTTATAATCCTAACAAGAAACAAAAATTCTTAAAGAATCTCTACAACTCAACATCATTACATTGCTTTTCAAACATTACTTGTTTCAACTGTGGTAAGTTAGGGCACAAAGCATATGCATGTAATTTTAGTAAAACTAATAAAAATTTAGTTAAGAAAATTTAGGTTCCTAGGAAAACCATAAATACTAACCCTAAAGGATCCAAGAAGACTTGGGTACCTAAATTAGCCACTTAATTATTTTGCGAGAATATCTTGAAGCCAGTAAAGATGAAAGAGTTTGGTATCTATATAGTGGTTGTTCAAGTCATATGATAGGTGACAAAGAATAATTCATCACCCTTGTGAAAAAGAATGGAGCATTGGTAACTTTTGGTGATAACGAAAAAGAAAAAAATATTGATATTGGTAAAATCAAACTCAATCTCTCCACCTTCATTGAGAATGTTCTGCTTGTTGATAACTTAAAGTATAATTTATTAAGCTTAAGTCAATTGTGTGACAAAGGTTTCAAAGTAATTTTTGAATCATCTTTATGTATAGTCACTTGACCCTTCGATGATAGTATCAAGTTTATTGAACACAGACATGGGAATATTTACATGGTTGATCTTGATGAGATAGCCATAAAAAGTGGCCAATATCTTATTGTTAAAGATACTTAGGAGGTGCTTGGTTAGGGGGAGTAGGGGTCTGGAATCGGAATGATAATAGATGACTCCCATTCCAACTGCTTGGTTGGAGGGAGTTTCATTCCGATTTTGATTCTAGAGTAAAATGAAAATGACCCAATCTACCTAAAACTCAATCCCCACTCTTTTCTATGGATTCAAATTTTTATTTTTATTTTCATTTCAATTTTGATTCCAATCATGAACCAAACACTTCAGAGGATTAGGCCATTCCAATTCCAATTCTAATCCATTACGATTCTTATTCCAATTTCGAGTCCAATCATGAACCAAGCACCCCCTAAGATCAAAGAAACTACTTGGCTATAGCATCATAGATTAGGTCATGCAAACATGCACACTTTATCAAAATTGGTTGAAAAAACTTAGTTAAAGGTTTACCTAAATTAAGCTTTGAAAATGATCGTGTTTGTGATGCATGTCAATTTGGTAAACAAACTAGGGAGAGCTTTAAATCCAAAAATTTTATTTCAACTTCTAGTCCTCTTGAATTAATTCACATGGACTTATTTGGATCTACTAGGACTATAAGCCTAGGAGGAAAGAAATATGGACTTGTGATTATAGGTGATTTTTTCTGTTTTACTTGGATTCTATTTTTGGCACATGAAGATGTTGCATTTTTTGCTTTTTCAAAATTTTATAGAAAAGTTTCAAATGAGAAAAACTCAACAATAGTTAAAATTAGAAGTGACCAAGGTACTGAATTTGAAAACTAAAATTTTGAAACTTTTTATAATGAAAATGGAATAGAACATAAATTTTCTACTCTAGAAACACCTTAGCAAAATGATGTTGTTGAGAGGAAGAATAAGTCCTTAGAAGAAATGACTAGAACTATGTTATGTGAAGCAAGTCTTTCAAAATATTTTTGGGCCGAAGCCATTAACACTGCTTGCTATATTTTGAATCATTTTTTGATCCATCCTATTCTTAAGAAAACCTCCTATGAGCTTTGGAAAGGTAGAAAGCCTAATATTAATTATTTTCGTGTATTTGGATGTAGATATTTTGTTCTGAATAATGGAAAAGACAAACATGAAAAATTTGATGCTAAGTGTGATGAGGGTATCTTTCTTGGATACTCCACATCAAGCAAAGCATATAGAGTCTTTAACAAACACACCATAGTTGTTGAAGAATCTATTCAAATTCTTTGATGAAACTAACAACTTTTTATCAAGAAAGGAAGATACTTTTGACAATGATATAGAAAATTTAGAAAAGAAAGTCAAAGAACATACCTTGAAAGACAAATCCAATCTTGATGAAGAAAGTGAGCCAAATGTCAATAATGATGATAAAATACAAGAAGGTATGAACCAAAAACATCAAGATCTATCCAAAGAATGGAGGTATGCTCATAATCATCCTAAACATCTTATAATTGGTAACCCATCTCAAGGTATAAAAACTAGATCTAATTTTAGAGAACATTATGATTACTAAATGGATATTCAGAAATAAACTAGATGAAAATATTAATGTTATAAGAAATAAAATTAGATTAGTAGCTAAAGGATATAATCAAGAAGAAGGAATAGATTTTGATGAAACTTATGCACCTGTAGCCAGATTAGAGGCTATTAGATTGCTGCTTGCTTTTGCTTGTTATATGAATTTTAAATTATATTAAATGGATTTAAAAAGTGTATTTTTAAATTGTTATATTATTGAAAAGTTTATCTAGAATAACCACCAGGCTTTAAAAATCATACTCTTCCAAATCATATTTTCAAACTCAATAATACTTTGTATGGTTTGAAACAAGCACAAACAGCATGGTATGATAGATTAAGTAAATTTTTATTCAATAATAATTTTTTTAGAGATAGTGTGGAGACTACATTATTTCTGAAAAGAAAGAATCTAGATCTGCTTGTTGTTCAAATATATGTTGATGACATTATCTTTGGTTTAACGATGAAAATCTTTGCCAAGTTAATGCAGGATGGATTTGAAATAAGTATGATGGGGAAGCTAACATTCTTCCTTTGACTTTAAATCAAACAAATAAAGGAAGGTATTTTCGTTTTCCAAACCAAGTATACTGTAGAAGTGCTAAAGAATTTTGGGATGGAAAATTCAATGCTGATTGGCACACCAATGAGCCCATCTTGCAAATTGGATAAAGATGAACATGGTAAGAGTATCAATCAAACTTTATAGAGGTATAATTAGCTCTCTACTATACTTAACTGCTAGTAGACCCGACATACTCTTTAGTGTTTGAATTTGTGCTAGATTTCAATCTGATCCTAAGGAATCTCATATGATTGCTGTTAAAAGAATCTTAAGATATTTGATAGGAACACAAAATTTAGGATTATGGTATTCTAAGCAAACCTCAGTTAATTAATTGATTTTTTTGATGTTGATTATGGAGGTTATAGAATTGATTGAAAAAAGTACCTCTGGCACATGTCAATTTTTTAGGTTAAACTTAATCTCTTGGTTTCACTAAAAAACAAAATTCGATAGCATTGTCCATGGTGGAGGGCAAGTATGTTGCAGTCGGAAGTTGCTATGCTCAACTCCTTTAGATTAAGTAATAACTTAAGGATTATGGCATTGAACAAAATAAAATTTATTAAAACATGATAACAAAAGTACCATAAATTTTACTAAAAATTTCATTCAAGACTCTAGAACAAAATATATTGAAATTTGGCATCACTTTATCAGAGATCATATTCGAAAAGGAGACATTATACTCAATTTTGTTTCAACTAAAAATCAATTAGTAGATATTTTCACAAAACCCTTGAATGAAGATAGATTCAATATAATTAGAGGTGAATTAGGAATGTGCAATCCTTTTTAAGTAAGTATTAATTTCTTTAACTTTTTCACTCATAAGTTGGTTGGGTTAATTATCATTGTTTGAAGATTCTATTTAAAATTATGTTTAGTTTTTCTGTCGGATCGGGCTGGCTCAAATATACCTTCGAGCTAGCTTGGCTGTCGAGCTAACCCAAATAGGATTCGAGCTTGCTCAATGGTCGGGGCCCAGTCTTTTTATTTAAGTCCAATGCCCTTCCTAAAACCCTATTCATTGCTTTGAGCCCACCCTACCTCAACCTTTTCCTGGCTTCTATCCAAAACTTTCCAAAATCTCTTTCCCTCTTGATCCATTCTTCAAATACATGGGAATCTAAAAAAAATGGCACCTACATCTCACACGATAGTTTCAAAGAAGTGTCGCACTGAAGAATAATTGGATGTTTGCTCGAAAAGAAGAACAACAAGCTCAACACCCTCAACCTCTCCAAATCATCCGTCAATGGCTTCTCGAGCTGTCATAACTGGTAGAAAGGTTTGTTTTGACTTATTAGATTAAGAAAATTTTTGGATTGGCTTGGATTCGACAGCAGGGTGGGAAAGAATGTATTCTTTGGATATACCCACCTACCCCCAACTGGTAAGAGAGTTCTTTGAAAATTTAAAAATTGGTTTGGACTCCATTTGATTAGAAGTAAAAGGAACAGAAATCATATTGGATCAAAGAAGATTAGGGCACTTGTTACAAATGTCGCATGGTGGAATTCTTGCTCTTAGTCTAGAAAATGATTTCGAAGAACATAAAAGGCTCCTTGGTAGAGACAATGTTGACCACCGAGATATCCACAATGCAATCATTCTACCAGTAGAATTGAAACTACTCCATAGCCTGTTGAGCAGAATCTTTTTCCCAAGGATTAGTAGATTTGATTGGCTATCTTCAAAGAATTTAGCAATAATGGTATATATGGTGAATGGAACTCCATTAAATCTGCCCTTCTTGATGATAGAACAAATAAAAAGCGTCGTTGGTAGATTTATAGCAAAAACTTGCTTGCCATATGGGATGGTCTTCACCCTTTTACTCCCTAAAGTTGACATTAACTTGAATGGGGAGAACTCCAAGTCACTTACTCATACTGATTGTTACACCATTCGAACACTGTATCGAATGAAATTTAAGAAGAAAAATGGTGTATGGATTAGAGAAAATGAAGAAGTGCGCCCTCATGTCTCAGCATCATCCTCTTCTTCAAATTCAGCTAGGCCTTCCTCACCTGCTGCACCTACTGTTCCTCCATCTTCACCAGTACCAACACCATCGCCAAGATCAGTCGCTAAAGAGCATTGATCTATTTCACCTTGCTTGCCTGTAGTCTTTCATGTTTCTTAGTTGACAATATTATGGAGCAAGTTGTGGGATAGATTTCCAAGAAAATGGATGACATGTTTTCAAATCTCAAACTATAGATCAATCAGAGTTTAGAAGAATAGAGAATTTCTTCTGAGGGATAGATTGATATGATAAGTCAGTAGATTAGTAATCTATCTCAGAGATTAGAAATTTTGGAAAAAGAGAGAACATTGGATCTTCAAGACAGATTGAGCAATTGATTGGGAAAGTTGCCCAGATTGCTAGAAGAATTGAAGAGCTAATCATTACTCAACATGGCAGCAACAAATTCATCATCATAGGACTTCAAAAATTTAAACGAAAGTTGGATGACCTAGGCTCTCAGATTTTTCCTTCCTCATCACAGTCTAGACCTTTCCCTAGCCAACCTCAATTCTTTTCTGTCAGACCCCCCTTCTATGCTACCATTAGACCTAGCACTAGTTTCTCAACTTCTCATCCTAGACCTTTTGCAAGAGCCCGGAGCAAACCAATTGCACCTTCCACCTCCTCTTCTAGTCCTATCGTTGAATTTCCCTCAGATAAGGAATAGTTGCCTTAGGACCAAATGAAGGAAAAACTATTTTTCTATCGCAAAATTGATCTAATCTGATCTAATCTATAGTAAAAAATTCTAAAATTCTTCTACAAGTTTTTTATCAGATCTAAAAGTTCTCAAATTTGATTCTAATGATCTGAGATTAAAAATAAAATTATAATTAAATCTGGAAGAAGATTTATTACCCATTCAAGGCAACAGTTATCCTATCGATGATCTATTAATTTTCGAGGTTCTACATCTAGACATGCACATGCCTGGTCTCTACTAAAATTCAATAAGCTGGATCTAGGTGCACTCTCCTTCTAGATTTGATCTCCAAAAATTAGATCTGGAGTCTTCTGGTTGATCCTTCAAATCAGTCTTTGAAGGTCATGCATTCGTCCCATGAACAATTTATCTTTCTTCTAGATCTTTGCATTGAAACACCTGGATCTTTTGCTGGAACTCATGCCCAACTCTTGGGCATGGAGAAGAGAGAGAGAACCAGAGGGAGGGAGGCGAGGAGAGGAGATGGGGTGGCTGAAGGAAAATTGATATTTTTCCACCATAGGATCGTTCAGATCCGATTAGGTTTATAAGGATATTTCAAATTTTTTTCTGATAAATTTTAATTAGATCTGAGAGTTTTTAGATCTGATACTATAGATCTAATATTAAAAACTAGCATAAAATAAAATAGAAATAACTATTGTTAACTTTAGGATAAATTACTTTTACCTAGATGATGATCTGCTGAAGCCCGATGTTCTGAATGTAGCCATGCAAGTACCTAGCCTCTACCAAAGCCCACTCGAGTAGGATCTAGATGCGATCTCCTTCTAGATCTAATTTTAAAAAATTAAATTTGGATTTGATACAAAGAGCCTTCAAAATAGTCAAAGAAGGTAGCATGCTCATCTCACGAACATGTTGTATGTCTTTCTAATCCTTGCGCCAAAGCTTGGATCTTCCTTGCTAGATTTGCCCAACCTCTTGGGCATGGAGAGGGGAGAGAGAGGACTAGAGGAAGGCATGGAAGGAAGGAGGTGCAGCCTTGCAGTGTGGTGGATGTAGGGAAATCCTGATTTCTCGGTCGAGGTTCGTTCAGATCTGATCAGATCAAGAGATATATTTCAAAAATTTTTCTCTTGATCCCAATCAGATCTTGATATGTTTCAGATCTAATTCTTATTATTTTAAATAAATAAAATTAAAAGATAAATTAAATCAAATTTAATTTATCTGATCTGGGTAATCCTATTACCCTGTTGATGATCCTGTTTGCAGCGGAAGGTTCTGGTCTTAGCCACGCAAGCGCCTGGCCTCTACCGGTATCCACTCAGGTTGGATCTGGAGATCCTCTTCTTCTCTATCACACCTCCAAAAATCAGATCTGGATCTGATCTGGAGGATCTTCAAAACTCTTTTGAAGATCAGCAGTCGTCCTTTGCAGCAGCGCAGCCTTCTTAGCTTTTGATCGCCTTTCTTTGATCTGAATCGCACCAACCAAAGTCCAAAACTCCTTTTGGACGTGGAGAGCAAGGGAGAAGGATGGTTTGGCATGGAGAGGGAGGGGAGAGGCAGCCTTGGGGCATGGGAAACTATGATCTCATCATATCTCATTTTCTGAGTTGGGCAGGGTCTTATTTATAGACTAGCTGTGATCCAACTCCTCTTCTTCCCAACCAATCACAACCCTTTGTGAAATCAGATCTAAATCTGATTGGTGGGAATAGAGTCCCCTGGATTCCTCCTTAGAGGGCGCCTAAGACCAGTCAAAGTTGGTTCTTAGAAGAACTCTAATTGGAATCCAAAAAGGAGATGGAGTCCTTGTCCAACAAGGACTCCTAGGCGCCTCCAACTTGGGCACACGCCTAGGGTGGCGTGCGCCCTTCTCCTTGCCAGGTTCTGGCAGGGGGACAGGCCCCCACCAGCTCTCCAATAGGTGCATGACATGTGGTCAAAAGTCAAAGTGTCAATGGTCAATGTTTGACCAGTCAAAGGTAGACTTTTGACCAAAGTCAAAGAACAAGAAATGGCAGGTGACCAAAAATGGCAGGTAATGTCTTACAAAATAAGACAACCTTTTCTGACTTGGACAACCTCCAGTCAGACCATATGAAGGCCTCTGATTGAGCACAAACTCCTTTGGCTCAGTCAGGACAACTTATTTATGATAGTAGCAAAAGAAGAACGTTAGGTTCAATCGAGTGCTAGCACGATTTCCTTGAACCTAATTGAATCTCATTCAGATAATTGAACTAGATCAGTTCAATTGATGATCACCAGATTCAAACCCTTGTTTGTGTGACCCAGTTAGGTTCAGTTCTGTATGGTAATGGGATATGTCATGATCTCTATCATCGACATCATCGAAACTCCTTTCGATGGATCAGAACTCTTCTGATTCGAACAGCTAGAATGATCGATCATCTAAATCATTCTAATTGCTCCCAAAATCCACCAGTGACACCTAGCAGTATATGGTGGCAACCCATCAGAGCTGAATGCGAACCTCTTGGTGCAGCTACCTGTGTGATTAAGTTCTTCTATCTTGAGCCCCGATCAGATTAGGGTTAAGGTGAACTCGTCAAACCCTAGTCTCTGTCATATGATGTAATCATTCGATTCGAGTCCAATGTGAAAATCTAAATAGAAACTCTTTCTATTATTTCACTCTGCCATGGCCATGGGCTTCTGGACTTGATTCTCATGATCATCATAGGGCTGCTCCTCTACCACCGAGGTAGATAGATTCCATCTTGATGCAATCCAGTTCCTACAATGAACATGCTATAGCCAACATACACCTCAGGGTTCCATATGGCTAGGAGACCGAGTAATGGTGTAGTCAAACTATAACACCCTCAAGGTGAACTGCCGATGCATCTCAGGTCAAAGAACCAGACACACTACTGCAGCATCGAGTCAGTCATTGACGAGAAGGTAGACTCCCTAATGACTACTCGAGGTGGTCACGCTCAGTGCCCTCGTTCTCTAACGAGTACCTGTACTCTCGCTCCGGTGTCTCCACACCGTAGACTCAAGACTCATCTACTAAAGAGAAGCGATTGTACACCAACCTTCCGGATCAATCACCATCCTCGTGATGATCCTATGGTCGGGAGCATTTTATGAGTTAATAATGATTATTCATGTCTTAAATTTTCAACTCTTGAAAATATGAATTATCATTACCATTAACTCAAAGGATGTATCACAGACACTAAATACACATATGTGATAGAAAATAACCCATTTATTGATTTTAGTCAAAATTATAATTTTGCCCCTAGAAGTGTATTACAAGTGTCAGCCAATTCTGGCTTCTAGGGCACATATATCTAACAATCTCCCACTTGTCCTAAAGCCAATTGGCTACAAGTCTAAGTCCCATCTTCTCAAGGTGGGCTTCGATCTTCTGCTGGCCCAACGGCTTTGTAAGTGGGTCTGCCACATTATCTGCGGAGTCGACTCTCTTGACCTCGACATAACCCTTCTCGAGGTAATCGCGGATGAGGTGGTATCACCGTTTGCTTGGAACTCTTCCAGCACAAACAGTCTGCCAGATGTCGACTTTCGATCATCTATATCAGACATGAAATCTGAGTCTGTGTATCCCTGGACTTGGAGTTCTCCATTACCAAAGACCAACATCATATCCTTAGTTCTTCTCAAGTACTTAAGGATACATTTCACAGAAGTCCAGTGTTCTTCACCTGGATTTGACTGATATCTGCTTGTGACACTCACAGCATGGGCTATATCAGGTCGTGTACATAGCATGGCATACATGAGGCTCCCTATTGCAGAAGCATAAGGGATCTTGCTCATGCGTTCTATTTCCTCAGGTGTGCTAGGGCACATCTTCTTGGAAAGATGAATACCATGTCTGAAGGGTATTAATCCCCTCTTAGAGTTTTCCATACTAAACCTCTTTAGTACTTCCTCTATGTACATCTTCTGTGAAAGTCCTAGCATCCTATTCGGATCTATCCCTATAGACCTTAATTCCTAGAATAAAGGATGCTTCACCTAGGTCTTTCATGGAGAATTCCTTGGACAACCACATCTTGACTGATGTCAACATGGGAATATCATTCCCAATAAGGAGGATGTCATCCACGTACAATACGAGGAAAGACAACAGCGCTCCCACTGACCCTTTTGAAAACACATGGTTCCTCTTCATTTTTGATGAAACCAAAAACTTTTTGATCACATCATTGAAACGAGTGTTCCAGCTCCGAGATGCTTGCTTAAGTCCATATATGGACCTTTGCAGCTTGCAAACCTTGTGATCAGTATCACTGGATGTGAAACCTAGCGGCTGTTCCATATAGATATCTTCCTCAAGATATCCATTTAAGGAATGCCGTTTTCACGTCCATTTGCCATATTTCATAATCAAAATAGGCTGCAACAGCAAGCAATGTGCGGATGGATTTTAGCATAGCTACTGGGGAAAAGGTATCCTGATAGTCAATGCCTTCGCATTGACTATAACCTTTTGCCACTAAGTCTAGCCTTGAATGTCTCCACATTCCCATCTGCACCAATCTTTCTCTTGAAGATCCATTTACATCCAATAGGTACTATACCTTCTGGTGGATCTACCAAGGTCCAGACTTGGTTTGAGTGCATCGAGTCAATTTCTGACTGCATTGCCTCTAGCCATTTCTCGGAGTCGATATCTGATATCGCCTCGTTGTAGGTTTTGGGATCATCACCATGAGCACCATTACCTATGAGGAACATTTCCTCTACATCCTCTGAAATAATACCTAAGTATCTTTCAGGGGGATGGGAAACTCTTTTCCGATCTACGAGGTGGAGGAGGTAGTGTTCTTATTGGCTCAACCTGATTTGGTTCCAATTGGTCCTTAGCTCGTTCCACTTGTGAGACTTTCTCATCAAGCTTGATCTATTTTCCAATGCCGCTATCTTGAATAAACTATTTTTCAAGAAATATGGCATGTCGACTCACAATCACATTGTGGTCTTCTGGAATGTAAAAATAGTATCCTAATGACTCTTTAGGATATCCTATGAATCGAGCTCTGAAGGACCTAAACTCTAACTTGTCCGCTTGTTGTCTTTTGACATGAGCCGGACAACCCCAAATTCTGAGATGACTCAGACTTGGTTTCTTACCATGCCATATCTCATACGGTGTGGTAGAAATGATTTTAGAGGGAACCCTATTCAGTAGATAGATTGAAGTTAATAATGAGTGTCCCCAAAGAAAATCAGGGAGGTCTGTGAAGCTCATCATGGATCAAACCATATCCAATAGAGTCCGATTTCTCCATTCTGAAACCCCGTTGAGTTGAGGTGTTCCTGGTGGAGTCCATTGAGAGACTATGCCATTATCCTTGAGATAGTCTAGGAATTCCTGGCTAAGGTATTCACCTCCTCGATCTGATCGAAGAACCTTAATGGGTTTTTCTTGTTTGTTTTTCTACTTCATGTCTGAATTCTTTGAACTTTTCAAAGGCTTCAGACTTGTGTCTCATAAGATACACATACCCATACCTAGACAAATCATCGGTAAAGGTAATGAAGTAGACAAAATTGCCTCTAGCCGGCACATCAAATGGGCTGCACACATCTGTATGTACTAGGGCAAGGAGATCTGTGGCCCTCTCCCCATGTCCTACAAAAGGGAGTTTAGTCATTTTGCCTTGAAGACAAGATTCATAAGTTGGATATGACTCAGAAGTCAACGAACTCAATAGGCCATTTTTCTCCAATTTGTTGATCCTATCTTCTGCTATATGACCTAATCTTATGTGCCATAGATATCTGTCATTTGGACTATCCCTAGGTCATTTCGCATTCACGTTTTGCTCGATAGTTAGAATAGGTACATCAATATGTAGCTGATAAAGACCATTAATAAAGAAACCATTTGCAATTTTATTTCTTTCATAAAGAATGTTACAATGGTCCTTAAAGAAGGTGATCACATAACCTTCTTGTGCTAAGCATGAAACAGAAATCAAATTCCTGCTAGCTACAGGCACAAAATAACAGTCTTTCAAAACTAAGTCCAAACCAGATGGTAATCGAAGAGGGTATGTTCCCATGGCTACTGCAGCAACTCTTGCTCCATTACCGACGCGTAGGATCATGTCTCCATCCCTCAGCCTCCTGCTATCCTCAAGACCCTGCATAGAAGTGCACAGATGAGCACTAGAACCAGAGTCAAGCACCCAACTGGATGCAGAAGAAACCGTAAGGTTAGACTCAATAACGAGCATACCTCCAGAAGGACCTTCCTTCTTGTTCTTTAGGGTGGCCAGGTAAGTAGGGCAGTTCCGCTTTCAATGGCCGTCGCTGTTGCAATGGAAACACTTTCCTTTGCCATCGGCTTTTTTCTTTGGCTCTGCCTTCTTCTTCTTTGATCCTTCCACCTTTTGCCTTTTTCATAGACTTCTTTTTTTTTTCAGAAGACTTTCTTTTGGAAGAAGTCCGTTCCATAGCAAGAACTGAGCCTTTAGAACCTTTCATAGAAAGCTCAGCGGTAACCAGCATATTCATTAATTCGGCCAAGGAATTCTGAAGTTTATGCATGTGGTAATTCATGATGAATTGTCCATATGCATCAGTCAAGGATTGCAGAATGATATCATTCTGCAGGTCCAAGTCCAACTTCACACCGAGCTTCTCAAGCTCTTCCATGTCCTTGATCATTGTCAGACAGTGATCTTGGACTGACTGTCCATCATGCATCTTAGCCTTAAAAAGTCATTTTGTGACTTGATATTTGGCTGCGCGACTCTGTTCACCAAACATCTCCTGTAGGTGAGCCAACATTTGGCGAGCAGTCCCGATATCCTCATGTTGGCGCTGGAGCTCATCAGACATCGAGCCCAACATGTAATATCTGGCCTTATTATCTTCATCAATCCATTTTTCCAGAGACGCTCTCTATTCAATAGATGGACGGGCTGGTAATGTGGGAGGGTCCTGGATCCAAAACATGGGTTAACTTCTCGAAACCCAAAATAATTTTGTAGTTCCTGAGCCAATCTTTATAATTGGGTCCAGTCAGTCTATGTGTGTCCAGGATACGTGCCAATGGGTTGGACGCAGACATTTTCCTATAGAGAGTCAAAGATTCTAGTTAGATACTGTAATTTTGACTTAACCAATTTATTTAGGGATTTTATTTTTAAACAAATTAGCTCCCACTATTTTCTCGGATCCCTACACTCCCTCTGTAGAGATGCGAAAATCTCCATAATTAATGATTTCTAGTGGGTGGTGCGGTCTCACCAACTGACTCATCACCTCACCTAACAGTTATTGGTGATGGGTTAGCCAATGAGTGAACAACTCTTGTTCAATGATTCTCTAATCATGGTGCACCCAAACTTGGTCTCTAATTCATGAATCTCACCGTATCCAGAATATTGATCCACTCCTTAGTTAAGTCAGACCCACCATTTGCATAGACTGGGTTCCTAATTGAGTCTCTCACCGTATCCAGAATATTGAGCCCAACTCATCCTCCAGCCCATAGCATCCAATGCCTAATAGACATGGTTGCATCTTCTCGGTGCAACTGAGCCACTGTATCCAAGCCGAGAACAATCAACCCTGGGAAGGGTCCTGCACATCTACAATGGTGGAAGACCTCAGACTTAATCTTTTCTTAGGGAGAATTGATTCAGATCTCATTAAACTAGACTTGGCTTAGTCATAACAATTATGACTAACCTAGTGGCATGGGTTAGCTTGGATTATTGACCACCTCAGATCAGAACTGTGTCAACAGATATGGCCAGGTAAGTGAGATCGGTGGAAGGAATATGCCATTAACTCATATAAGAACGTATTCAGGTCGAGTAGCTTCCAATTAAAAACCAGTCGGATCGTCTATGCCAAACTTACCTTAGACACCAAATTGTTGAGCCAGAACCAATTGGGTTAGCCTACAATCCAGACTCTAACCTCTGAGCCTAATTAGGTCTTGCTTGATCGTGACTCGATCTTGACCCAGACTTAATCCTATTAGGCTGGTCAATTTTAAGCATTGTTGATCCCATCTAACCAACTCTTGATTTGGTTTGATCAACCGCTTAGACCTAATTGAGCTACCCAAGCCCGAACCCAGTATTATGAATATGTCTTAGATCTAAAATTCTCAATTTTAGACCTAATTAATATTCCATAAACTTAATTCTTAATTAAGTAGGGTTCATAAATAAAATATGCACAATAAATCCTAGGGTTTCAGGATCTAGGGTTTTGCAGAAAGTAAGTTTTGGGTTTCTGATTAAGGACGAACACGCAGCACCCCTACACATCATAAGAACACCCCATCGAATGGGAAGAGAGGCCTTTAAACCTTCTTCGTTCTTATGATCGGACAGCCAAGAGGAACGCCTTAATCAGGAACATTCAATACTACAAAACAGTATCAGATCTATATCATATATCTCATATATAAATCAGATCTAATTATGGCATATTTTGCATACATCTCATGTATCATAATCATGCATATTTTTAGATCTAAATTATCTCATAATAATTTAAAAATTAGATTTAAATTGATCTTATCAAAATAAACCCTAATCTAGATAACTATGTAGAACTATTCTACAACTAGTCTAGACATGCATCAATCATATCTCATATGATATTCAAAAATTAAATAATTTTATTTACTATTTTTTAGATGTTATTATAACACTTATAATATCAGAAAATAATAAATAAAAAGATCTAAAGTATGATTTAATCAGATTAAATCAAGAACATGCAAGACTATTCTATAGAACTATTCTATTCTAGAACTAGTCATGCATATCTTCTAATCTTAGATCCAAATTATTTAATTTTATAATTTTTTCTAATTTCAGATCTGATCACATCTCATGTGACATCTGAAATCATTTATTTTTTAATTAAAATAAATTTAAAATCAGATCTAAATAATTTAGAACCATGGCTCTGATACCAGTTGAAGGGAAATCCTGATTTTCCCGATCCAGGTTCGTTCAGATCTGATCAGATCAAGAGATATATTTCAAAAATTTTTCTCTTGATCCTAATCAGATCTTGATATGTTTTAGATCTGATTCTTATTATTTTAATAAAATAAAATTAAAAGATAAATTAAATCAAATTTAATTTACCTGATCTGGGTAATCCTATTACCCTGTTGATGATCCTATTTGCAGCGGAAGGTTCTGGATCTTAGCCACGCAAGCGCCTGGCCTCTACCGGTATCCACTCGGGTTGGATCTGGAGATCCTCTTCTTCTCTATCATGCCTCCAAAAATCAGATCTGGAGGATCTTCAAAACTTTTTTTGAAGATGAGCAGTCGTCCTTTGCAGCAGCGCAGCCTTCTTACTTTTGATCGCCTTTCTTTGATCTGAATCGCACCAACCAAAGTCCAAAACTCCTTTTGGACATGGAGAGCAAGGGGAGAAGGTGGTTTGGCATGGAGAGGGAGGGGAGAGGCAGCCTTGGGGTGTGGGGAAACTATGATCTCATCATATCTCATTTTCTGAGTTGGATACAGGGTCTTATTTATAGACTAGCTATGATCCAACTCCTCTTCTTCCCAACCAATCACAACCCTTTGTGAAATCAGATCTAAATCTGATTGGTGGGAATAGAGACCCCTGGATTCCTCCTTAGAGGGTGCCTAAGACCAGTCAAAGTTGGTTCTTAGAAGAACTCTAATTGGAATCCAAAAAGGAGATGGAGTCCTTGTCCAACAAGGACTCCTAGGCGCCTCCAACTTGGGCACACGCCTAGGGTGGCGTGCGCCCTTCTCTTTGCCAGGTTTTGGCAGGGGGACAGGCCCCCACCAGCTCTCCAATAGGTGCATGACATGTGGTCAAAAGTCAAAGTGTCAATGGTCAACATTTGACCAGTCAAAGGTAGACTTTTGACCAAAGTCAAAGAACAAGAAATGGCAGGTGACCAAAAATGGTAGGTAATGTCTTACAAAATAAGACAACCTTATTCTGACTTGGACAACCTCCAGTCAGACCATATGAAGGCCTCTGATTGAGCACAAACTCCTTTGGCTCAGACAGGACAACTTATTTATGATAGTAAAAGAAGAACGTTAGGTTCAATCGAGTGCTAGCACGATTTTCCTTGAACCTAATTGAATCTCATTCAGATAATTGAACTAGATCAGTTCAATTGATGATCACCAGATTCAAACCCTTGTTTGTGTGACCCAGTTAGGTTCAGTTCTGTATGGTAATGGGATATGTCATGATCTCTATCATCGACATCATCGAAACTCCTTTCGATGGATCAGAACTCTTCTGATTCGAACAGCTAGAATGATCGATCATCTAAATCATTCTAATTGCTCCCAAAATCCACCAGTGACACCTAGCAGTATATGGTGGCAACCCATCAGAGCTGAATGCGAACCTCTTGGTGCAGCTACCTGTGTGATTCAGTTCTTCTATCTTGAGCCCCGATCAGATTAGGGTTAAGGTGAACTCGTCAAACCCTAGTCTCTGTCATATGATGTAATCATTCGATTCGAGTCCAATGTGAAAATCTAAATAGAAACTCTTTCTATTATTTCACTCTGCCATGGCCATGGGCTTCTGGACTTGATTCTCATGATTATCATAGGGCTGCTCCTCTACCACCGAGGTAGATAGATTCCATCTTGATGCCATCCAGTTCCTACAATGAACATGCTATAGCCAACATACACCTCAGGGTTCCATATGGCTAGGAGACCGAGTAATGGTGTAGTCAAACTATAACACCCTCAAGGTGAACTGTCGATGCATCTCAGGTCAAAGAACCAGACACACTACTGCAGCATCGAGTCAGTCATTGATGAGAAGGTAGACTCCCTAATGACTACTCGAGGTGGTCACGCTCAGTGCCCTCATTCTCTAACGAGTATCTGTACTCTCGCTCTGGTGTCTCCACACTGTAGACTTAAGATTCATCTACTAAAGAGAAGTGATTGTACACCAACCTTTCGGATCAATCACCATCCTCGTGATGATCCTATGGTCGGGAGCAATTTATGAGTTAACAATGATTATTCATGTCTTAAATTTTCAACTCTTGAAAATATGAATTATCATTACCATTAACTCAAAGGATGTATCACAGACACTAAATACACATATGTGATAGAAAATAACCCATTTATTGCTTTCAGTCAAAATTATAATTTTGCCCCTAGAGGTGTATTACAAGTGTCAGCCAATTTTGGATTCTAGGGCACATATATCTAACAGTGGATGGGTGCAATAATAAAATCCTAGGTGCAGACAGAGTTTAAATAGACCCTGCTGCGCCATGCAGTGCCATGTCACTTCGACCAATCAAATTGCTCAATTCAATCATATCTTTAGCTAATTGGTGGAGCGATATCACCTGATCCAATCAGGTTAGAGACCCCTCAAACTTTCCATAGGTGGTTCCAAGTTTGGATAGGCCCAAATACTTTGGTGCATAGGTATTTAAAACCATCATGCAACCTTGGAGTCCCATCTGTATGGGACTCCATCTCTTTTCCTCATGTGTGCACGCCAACTAGGGGCATGTGCACATTTTTGTGCATGAAGTCCAAGTGGGTGTGTGCCCTAAGGAGATATCCAAAGGGAGTGCACACCCCTAACCCTTCATTCCTGTATTGGGACATCTTATGTCCGGACAGTGATAGGAAATGGCAGGTGACGATAGAAATTAGTAGATATTATCTTAGTTCTATCTAATGGATTATGACAGCCCTTTTGTGACTTGGACAAGGTCCAATCAGACAAGGACAAATCCATATAGAATTTCTTGAGCCCAAATCAATTTGGCTCACCTAAGATGAACTAGAAAGACTATAGAAAGAGAAAGTTAGGCTCAATCATGTGCTAGCACGATTTTCTTGAACCTAATTAGATTTAATCCAAATCAATCAAACTAGGTTAGCTTGGTTGATCACATCTAGACCCAAACTCTTATTTGTGCGATCCAGTTAGGTTTAGTACCATATGCTAGTGGGATATGTCATGATCTCCATTATCGACATCATTGAAATACCTTTTAATAGATCATAATTTTTTTGATTCATACAATTAGAATGATCAATCATCAACATCATTCTAATTGCTTTCAAAATCTAATAGTGATACCTAGCAGTATATGATGGCAACTCATCAGAACTGAAAATGAACCTCTTGGTGCAACTACCTATATCATTGGGTTCTTCAATCTTGAGCCCCTACATGATTAGTGTTAAGGTGAACCCATCAAACCCAATATCTATCATATGAGTTAATCATTTGATTTGAGTTTGATGTGAAATCCTAATAGAAACTCTTTCTATCATCTTCATACTACTATGGCCATGGGCTTATGGACTTAATCTCATGATCATCATAGGGCTACTCCTCATCTATCGAGCTAGATAGATCCTATATTAGTGCAATCTAATTCCTATAATGAATATGCGATAGCCAACATGCACCTTAGGATTTTGAATGGCTAGAAGATCAAGTTATGGCATAGTCAAATTATGACACCCTCAAGGTGAACTGTCGGTGCACCTTAGGTCAAAGAATCAGACACATCATTGTAGTATCGAGCCAGTCAACGATGAGAAAGTAGATTTTCTTATGACTACTCAAGGTGGTCATGCTCGATGGCCTCATTCTCTAATGAGTATCTATACTTTCGCTCTAGTGTCTTCACACCATAGACTCAAGACTCATCTATCCTAACAAAACGATCATATACCAATCTTCCAGATCGATCACCATCCTCATGATGATCCTACGGTCAGGAGTAGTTTATGAGCTAATTATGAAAATTCATGTCTTAAATTTTGAACTCTTGAAAATATAAATTATCTTTACCATTAACTCAAAGGATATATCACAGACGTTAAATACACACTATGATAGAAAGTAATTTTTTTATTAATTTATAATTGAAATCATAAAATTGCCCTTCAAAGTATATTATAAGTATTAGCCAATCTAGCTTCTAGGGCACATATCTAACAGTGGCAGCCTTGGGGCGTGGGAGATCTAAGATTACAAACCCTAGGGTGCAGGGTCCTTTAAGTAGACCCTATGCCATACCTAGAGTCCTATTTGATCAAGTAATCTAATTACTTGATTTAATCAAATTTTAATCTAATATCCCACGAGAAATACGAGGTCTCTACCTGATTTTTATCTCCCAAAATTCCCTAAAGTTGTCACACAAATAGATGAGAAGAGAAGGGTGGTGCTGAGAATTATCTCCAAGAGTTTGTTGAATTATCTCCAAGAGTTTGTTCCATAACAAACTCTTCCTCCATGCCTCCTCTCAGTATGCGCATGCCATATGAGGGGGCCACCTCAATTCCTTGATGAAAACTCCTTGGGGCATGTGCTCCAAACCAAAAATATAGGAGGCACATGCCATACCCTTCAATTCCTACAAAGATCATGTCAATGTCATAAGGAAATGGGAAAATAGCAGGTCTTGTCCTAATGACTATGGAAATTGGTGGGTATTATCTTATTTCCATCTAATGGATTAAGATAATTCTTTTCTAACCTGGATAAGCTCTAGTTAGACTAGGACAAAGCCATATAGTATTTTTGGATGAGCCCAAACTAATTTGGCTCAGTCGAGATGAAACAAAAAGACTACAGAAGGAGAATGGTAGGTTCAATCGTGTGTTAGCATGATTTTTTTGAAACTAATTGAATCTAATCCAAATCAAACAAATAGGATTAGCCTAATTGATGACATCTAGATCCAAACCCTTGTTTGTGTGATCTAGTTAGGTTTAGTTTTATAAGGTAATGAGATATATCATGATTTCTATCATCGACATTATCGAAACACCTTTTGATGAACCAAAACTTTTTCGATTCACACAATTAGAATGATCGATAATCAAGATCATTTTAATTACTCCAAAAATTCACCAGTGGCACCTAAAAGTGTATGGTGGTAATCCATCAAAACTAAAAACAAACCTCCAAGTACAACTATCTATATGATTGGATTATTCTATTAAGAGCCCCGATAGGATTAGGGTTAAGGTGAACTCGTCAAACCCAACACTCTGTCATATGATTGAATCATTCGATTCGAGTTCGATGTGAAATCCTAATAAAAAATACTTTTCTATTATATCATACTACCATGGCCATGGGCTTAAGAACTCAATCGCATGATCATCATAGGACTACTCCTCACCTACTGAGGTTGATAGATCCCATCTTGGTACGAACTAGTCCCTACAATGAACATATTATAGCCAACATACACCTTAGCATTTTGAATGGCTAGGAGATCGAGTTATGGTATAGTCAAACTATAACACACTCAAGATGAACTATCGATGTACCTCCGATCTAAGAACCAGACACACAACTATAGCATCGAGCTTAGACATTGACAAGAAGGTAGAGTCCCTTATGACTACTCAAGATGGTCATGCTCAGTCTCTCGTTCTCTAATGGGTACCTGTACTTTCATTTTGATATCTCCACATCATAGACTCAAGACTCATTTATCCAAAGAAAGTGATACTACATCGATCTTCTAAATCGATCATCATCCGATCAGTAGCAGTTTATGAGTTAATTATGATAACACGTGCCTTAAATTTTTAACTCTTGAAAATATGCGTTTATCATACTCGTTAACTGAAAGGATGTATTGTAGATACTTTAAATACACCATGTAATAAAAAAATAATTTTTTATTAATTTATAGTTAAAATTATAGAAATACCCCTAGAATGTGTATTACAAGTATCGGTCAATTTGGCTTCTAGGGCATATATCTAACACCAAAATTTTATCTTTACTTAAACTTAGTCTTTTTTGTTATGTTTTGAAATGAACTCTAATGTTGTATTATTTGGTCGTATCTTTTTGTAAGTAATACAAACAAGTAATCAATTTCATCTATCAATGAAAGTTAATTAATTGCAATGTTTGCAATGCCTTTAATGCTTAATTGAATTGTTCTTTTAGTTGCTCCTTTTAATGTTGACAAAAAGGGAGAGAACATACTTGAGCATATTAATACTTGTGCATAATTAAATGGATTATTACTTTAAATATAGTTAAAATAAATTCATTAAGGGAGAGCAAATGCAAAATTCACTCATCAGGACTTTGCAATGAATAAATCCTTAAAGAATACACCCCTTTAAGAATTCATCTATCATATCAAAAATTCTGCTTGTGCATATTGAAATCTAAAAATAATTTGTGCATATTGAAACATGCATCTCTATATTGTATATCTCTTTACTTTAAATTAATTTCTTTAATACATACTGCAAATATGCTTAATGTTTTGTCATTATCAAAAAGGAGGAGATTGCTATCTCTAGGAATGATTTTGATGATTACAAAACATTAGAGCATAATACTAACACTAACATTCTCCAAGTTTGTCAAAGATTATTTTTTATAGAAGCAAAAAAAAAGTATCGGCTTGAGAAATTTCATCTCAAAAGATCCAAGCTGACCCGCCTTTTATTCGAGCCAGTCCTGGCATGGCATGCACTTAACTCTTTGGCTTGGCATGTAGTCGAGCCTGCTCGATTTGGATTTGAGCCAGCTATCTCAGAGTGGTAGAAGATTAGTTTTAGAATTTTGTTGCTCAAGCTAGTTCGAAGCTCTAATCGAGCCAGCTATCTCAGGTCAACAAAAACATGATTTTTGAAGTCTGCCATCCAAGCCAGCACGATGCCCAGCCAAGCCGGCTATCTCAAATTGATAGAAGCACCATCTTTTTGGACTGTCGATCGAGCCAGTCTAACATAGAATTAATTCAGCTCTCTTAGTAGGATAGAATGATGCTTTGCGAAGAAATCCTGCTCGAGCTGGCTCGAAGCATGAATCAAGCCAGCTTGATGAAATCTAACAGGCGCAATGGCTAGATTTGTAGAAGTCTGCCTTTGCCCAGAATCTTTTTCCAATGACTATTTTCAATCTCCAACAATCTTAAATAGCTAGAATCCATGTCAAATCATTTGAAACCTTTTGGGAATGATTAAGGGAAAAGAAAATAGGAAAATATAAATGAGAAACACTATTCAAGCACTATTCATTTAGAAAAGAGAGCACTTTGAGAAAAGTTAATCTGAAAGAAAGTTCACCAACTCTCATTCAGTACTTTTTTAATCCTTCTAAGTGTATTCAAAGAGAAAAGAGAGCATTTATTAGAAGCATTCAAAGCATCCTCAAAAAGAAGAGCTACAATGACAACAATCCAATCAAAATAGGGTTTTACATTATTGTATTTACTCCTTTCTCAAATCTATTGTAAAAATTTCAGTTGGGGCTGAAACTTGAAGGGTTATTATTGTACCAAACTTAGTTTAGTCTGGAGGAGCCTTAGGTAAAAGGCTGTAAAGGTTTTAGTTAGTTAACCTAGGATAATACCAATTGTATTTGTTTGTGAGCCCTATGTAAAACAAACATGCTATAATCAAGTGATTATAGTGAAAATTCCCAAGGGATCACTTGCGGAGTGGATGTAGGTGCTGGAGGTGCATCGAACCACTCTAAATTTGCTATGTTTGTTTGTTTGCTTTTCTTCTCTTCTATTGCATTTACTTTCTGCTCTCTAGCTACTTCATATTCATCATACTTATTATTCATCACTGCACATCATAAATTAAGTTTGTTAATTTTTTTAATAACCCAATTCACCCCCCCTTTTCTTGGGTTGTCTAGCTAAGCAACATAGGGCATGCATCAAACAAACTTCAACTTGACCTAAAGCTGATTGGCTACAAATCTAAGTCCCATCTTCTTAAGGTGGGCTTCGATCTTCTGCTAGCCTAAAGGCTTCATCAGTGAGTTAGCCATATTATCTGCGATATTGACTCTCTTAACCTTAATGTATCCCTTCTCATGGTAATCATGGATGAGCTGGAACCGCCACTCAATGTGCTTGAACTTCTATTGAGACTTCAACTCCTTAGCTAGGGCTATGGTGCCATTATTATCACAGTATAGAAGAATGGCATCTGATGGCAATACTCCAAACTCTGCGACAAACTTCTTGATTCAGAATGCTTTCTTCATAGCTTTCGAGATAGCGATATATTTTGCTTTCATAGTGGTGTCTGCAATCATGGTCTGATTGGAATTCTTTTAGTTTACAGCACAACTATTGCAAAGAAACAGACTTTCAGATGTCAACTTTTGATCATGTAGATCAGACATAAAGTATGAGTCTGTATACCCTTGATCTATAGTTCTCCATTACCAAAGATCAGAAATATATCCTTAGTCCTTCTCAATTATTTAAGGATACATTTCATAGAAGTCTAGTGCTCTTTGCCTAGATTCGATTGATACCTGCTTGTGACACTCATAGCATGTGCAACATCAGGTCATGTACATAGCATGGCATACATGAGGCTCTATTGTCGAAGCATAAGGGATCTTGCTCATGTGTTCAATTTCTTCATGTGTGTTGGGACATATCTTCTTGGAGAGATGAATGCCATGTCTGAAGGGCACTAGTCCCCTTTTGGAGTTCTCCATGCTGAACCTCTTCAGCACCTTCTCAATATACATGTTCAATCAAAGACCTAGCATCCTCTTCGATCTATCCCTATAGACCTTAATCCTCAAAATTAAGATTGCTTCTCTTAGGTCTTTCATAGAAAACTTTTTAGACAACCACACTTTGATTGAGGTCAACATGAGAATGTTGTTCCAAATTAGAAGGATGTCATCCACATATAGTATGAGGAAGATAACAATAATCCCACCGACCTTATTGAACACACTAGATTTCTCGTTCTTGATGAAATCAAATGATTTGATTACATCACTAAAATGAGAATTCCAGCGCCGAGATGCTTGCTTTAGTTCATACATTAATCTTTACAGCTTATAGACCTTGTGATCACCATCACCGAAAGTGAAATCAAGGAGCTATTCCATATAGATATCTTCCTCAAGATATCCATTTAGGAATATCGTTTTCATGTCCATCTATCATATTTCATAATCAAATTATGATGTAATTGCAAGCAATGTTTAGACGGATTTTAGCATGGCCACTAGCAAGAAGGTATCTTGATAGTCAATGCCTTGGTGCTGACTATACCCTTTTGCCACTAACCTAGCCTTGAATGTCTCCACATTCTCATGTGCACTTACCTTTCTTTTGAAGATTCATTTACACCTAATAGGTACAATACCTTCCGATGAATCTACCAAGATTCAGACATGGTTTGAGAACATCGAGTCAATCTCTTGCTTAATTACCTCTAGCAATTTCTTAGAGTCAATATCTGATATTGCCTTATCATTGGTTTTGATATTATCACCATAAACCCTATTTTTGATGAGAAATATTTTTTCTACATTCTCTGAAATAGTACCTAAGTACCTCTTAGGAGGATAGAAAATTTGATTTGACCAATGAGGTGGAGGAGGTATTGTGTGGATTGGCTCAGACTGACTGGGTTCCTTAGATTTTCTAGCTCATTGCTCTTCGGAGACTTTCTCCTCGAGCCTAATCTATCTCTTAATACCACCATCTTGAAGAAACTATTTTTCAAGAAAAATAGTGTGTTGACTCACAATCACATTATGATTTTTCAAAAGATATAAATAATATCCTAATAACTCTTTAGAATATCTGATAAATCAAACTTTGAGGGACCTAGACTCTAACTTGTCCATCTACTATCTCTTGACATGAGTCGAACAACCCCAAATTCTAAGATGACCCAGAGTTGGCTTCTTATCATATCATATCTCATATGGTGTGATAGGAACAATTTTAGATGGAATCTTATTTAGTAAATATATTATAGTTAGCAAACTATATCCCCAAAAAAACTAAAAAAGATTCATGAAGCTCATCATAGATCGGACCATATCTAATAGGATCCAACTTCTTCATTCTAAAATTTTGTTGAATTGAGGCATTCCAAGCAGAGTCTGTTATAAAACTATGCCATTGTCCTTGAGATAGTCCAAAAATTTTTGACTAAGGTATTCACCTCCTCGATCTGATCAAAGAATCTTAATGGGCTTTTTAATTTGCTTTTCCACTTCATATCTGAATTTTTTGAACTTTTCAAAGGCTTCAAACTTATATCATATTAGGTACACATACCCATTCCGAGATAGATCATTAATAAAGATAATGAAGTACAAAAAATTATCTCTGGCCAGCACATCGAATGGGCTGCACACATCTATATGTACCAGGGCAAGTAGGTCTGTGGCCCTTTCCCCATGTCCTACAAAGGATAGCTTGGTCATTTTGTCTTGAAGGTATGACTCATAAATCAGATATGACTCAGAAGTCAATGAATCCATTAGTCCAGATTTCTTCAATTTACTAATCATATCTTCAGCTATATAACCTTGCCTAAGATGCCATAGATACCTTTCATTTAGACTATCCCTAAGTTGCTTTAATCCTATGGCATTCACATTTTGCACAACATTGTACATAGAAACATCTACATGTAACTGATAGAGATCGTTAATTAAGTAATTACTTATAATTTTATTTCTTTCAAAAAGAATAGCACGGTGGTCCTTAAAAAAACTAATTACATAGTTTTTATATGTCAAGCAAAATAGAAATCAAACTTATACTTGCAGCTGGTACATAATAATAGTCCTTAAGTACTAAGACATCTCCAAATGATAATCATATAGAATAGATTTTCATGGCCACAACAACAACTCTTATCTCATTTTCGATGTGCAGGATCATCTTGCCTTCCCTCAGCCTCTTGCTATCCTTAAGATCCTGCATAGAAGTGCATAAATGAGCACTAGAACTAGAGTCAAGCATCCAACTAGATATAGAAGAAACTATAAGACTTGTCTCAATAATGAGCAAACCTCCAAAAGGTCCTCCATCCTTCTTGTTCTTCAGGCTGGCCAGGTATGCAGGGCAATTTTGCTTCCAATAGCCATTAGAGTTATAGTGGAAACATTTTTCTTTCTCTGGGACCTTGTTCTTTGACTCACCCTTCTTCTTCTCCTTTATTTTCTACTTCTTTGCATACTTCTTCTTCTTTCCAAAAGACTTTGTCTTGGAAGAAGTCCACTCCACAGCTAGAACTAAGCTCTTTGAACTCTTCAAAGTCTACTAAGCAGTGATCAGCTTGTTCATCAACTCTGCCAAGGTGCACTAGAACCTATTCATATGAAAGTTCATGATGAACTTTTCATATGAATCAGTCAAGGACTATAGGATCACATCAATCTGCAGGTCCTTGTCTATCAGGACATCGAGCTTCTCAAGCTCTTCTAGATTCTTGATCATAGCCAAACAACGATCTTGGACCGACTACCCATCATGCATCTGCATCTCAAAAAGTCTTCTCAAGATTTGGTAGCATGATATGCAACTCTGTTCACTATATAACTCTTGTATACGAGTCAACATTTGGTGTGCAGTTCTAATATCCTTGTGTTGGCATTATAGCTCATCAGACATTAAGCCCAACACATAGCACCTGATTTTATTATCATCATCTAACCATTTTTCATGAGATGCTTTTTGATCGACAGTTGGATGAGCTAGAAGAGTGGAAAGTTTTTGACCCAATATGTAGGTCAGCTTTTCTAAACTCAAAATAATTTTCAAGTTTTGGAGCCAAATCTTGTAATTGGGTCCAATCAATCTATGGGTATTTTGGATTCGGACTAGAAAGTTTGATGTAGATATCTTTCTGTAAAGAGTCAAAGTTTCTAGTTAGATTTGTAACTAACTTAATTAATTTATTTAGAGATTTTATTTTTAAATAAATTTAAGCTTCCACTATTTTCTTGGATCCCTATATTTTCTTAGCAAAGATGAAAAAATCTTCATGATCAAAAACTTTTAGTGGGTATTGCAGTCTCACCGATTGGCTCACCATCTCATGTAATAGTTATTGATGATGGATCAGTCGATGAGTGAACAACTATCCAATATTTTTCTAAACATGGTGCACCCGAACTCGATTTCTAATTCGATAAGCTCACCGTTCCTAGAATATTGCTCTACTCCATAGTTAAGTCAAACCCACCATTTGCATGAACTAGATTTGTGATTGAGACCCTCACCATATCTAGAATATTGTGCCTAATGTATCCTCCAATCTGTAGTATCCTATGCCTAATAGATATGGTTCCATCTTCCCAGGGCATTTGAACCACTATATTTAGTTGAGAACAATCAACCCCAGAAGGGCCCACACATCTACAATGATAGAAGACCAATGACTTAATATTTTCTTAGGAAGATTTCAATTTAGATCTTTTAGACTCGACTAGTCATAACGGTTATGACTAACCTAGTGGCATGGGTTAGCTTGAATCATTAGCCACCTCAATCCAGAGCTAAATTGATCAAAATAGCCAGATAAGTGAGATCGGTGGAAGGGATATGCCATTAACTTATCATGAACACATTCAAATCGAGTAGCTCCCAATTAAAGAACACTGATCATGTCTGCCAAACTTATCTTAGACACCAAATTATTAAACCAGAACAGATTAGGTTAGCCTACAATCTAGGCTCAAACCATGTAGCCAAATTAGATCTTAAATTGGTCGATCACATGTGGCTATGAGTAAACCATGACCAAACTTACATCTAATGGGCTAGTCAAATCTAAGCACTCTTGATCCCACCTAACCAACTCTTGATTCAAATTGATCAACCGCTAGACTGAGTCAAGCTATCCATACCTGAACCCATGTTTTATGAAGGTGTCTTAGATCTAAAAATTCTCAATTTTAGATCTAATTTATTTCATAAACATAATTTTTAATTAAGTCCAAGGGTTCATAAAATAAAATATGCATCAAATATCCTAGGATTTTTGGATCTAGGGTTTTGCAGAAAAGTAAGTTTTATTTTCTGATTAAGGGTAAACATGCAGCACCCCTAAATGCCATAAGAGCATCCCATCAAATGAAAAGTGAGGGCCTTTAAATCCTTCTTACTCTTATGATTGAACGGCCAAGAAAAATGCCTTAATCAAAAATTTAAATGATACTACAACATAGTTAGATCTAACACATATATCTCATATATGATTAAAGATATTAACTATACATGCTTTGTATATATCATATATATCAATTTTAAATATTTAAACTCATGTTTCAGACCTAGTTACATCTCGTGTAACATCTAAAAATAAAATTAAATAACTATATCATTGAAAATTTTTAGATCTAGACTAATCATGGTATAGATATATAAAACTAGTCTAGACATGCATTGCATATATCATATATATGAAAAATTAAAATCCATCTCATGCTTTTAGATTTAATTACATCTCATGTAATATCTAAAAATTTATTTGATCATATCAAAAAAAATTATTAGATCTAATCTAAAATAGATCTAGAACTAGAAACCCCACTCTGATACCAATTGAAGGAATTTTTAGTTTGTGCCATAGGATCAATCTGATCTGGTCAGATTTGTAGCAAAATTTTTTAAAAATTTATTTAGATCTTAGAGTTCTCAAATTTGATTAGATTAATCTAAAAGTAAAAATAAAAATAAAACTAATACTAGTGATATCCAATATCACCTGATTGGGTGAACCATTCACCCTGCAGTGATGATCTGATGACAACAAGGTTCCAATGCTAGTTGCGCATTTGCCCGGGCTCTACCAACATCCACTTAGGTCAAATCTAGGAGTCCTTTGCTTCTAGATCTGATCTTAGAAGATCAGATCTAAAATCTTCTAGTATGCCTTTGAAATGATCTTTGATAGTAGCACAATCATCTCTTGATCAGGGAATCATCATCGTAGCATTTGAAGGATTAGCAACCCAACTCTTGTTCACTAATTTGCCCAACTTCTTGGGCATGGAAGAGGGAGAATAGTAGGGAGAGGTGGCATGGGAGATGGAGAAACTGATAGAGTCTGGGTGTGAGTATTGAATTGATCAAACAACTTTGATCAGGGGTCTATATATAGACCACATGAAACCTTAGATTCCTAGAGCCTTAAGCAAACGCCTTGCTTAAAATAGGAGGAAATATGATGCTAATTAATTTTGGATAAAATAAAAGTGTTGTAATAATCTCTTCTTGGAGTTTGAACTCCTTCAAACTCCTTTCACCCTTATCCATCAAGGGTGCATGCCAAAATGGGGCGTGCACCCTTCATCTCTTCATGAAAACACCTTGGGACATGCACCCTCAGATAAACTCTAGGAGGTGCATGTCTCCACCCTTTTTTCCTATAAAGAATGGGTCAAACAACCCTTGTCCTGATGCCCCTTATGTGGGATTAAGACAAGCCCTAAACTCTTTAGGACAAGCCCTGATCAGGCCAGGACAAGCACTAATCTGACCAAGATAAGGTCCAGTCAGATCAGGACAAATCCATATAGGGTTTCCAAATGAGCCAAATTCAATTTGACTTAGTCGAGATGAACTAGAAAGTTGACAGAAGGAGAAAGTTAGATCCAATCATGAGCAAGGATGATTTTCTTGAACCTGATTAGATCTAATTCAAATCAGTCAAACCAAGTTGGTTCAATTAATGACATCCAAACCCAAATCATTATTTGTGTGAACTAGTTAGGTTCAATTCTGTATAGTAATGGGACATGTTGTGATCTTCATCATTGACATCATCGAAATACCTTTTGATGGATCAAAACTCTTCAAATTCATCCAATTAAAATTATCGATTATAAAGATAAATCTAATTCATCTCAAAATCTGTAACACCTAGCAATATATGGTGGCAACCAATCAAAACTGAATACGAACCTCTTAGTGCAGCCAACTATGTGATTAGGTTATTCTCTCATGATCCCTAATAGGATCTGGATCAAGGTAAACTCATTAGACCTTACACCTATCATATGAATAAATCATTCGATTCGAGTTTGATGTGAAACTCTAATAGAAAATTTTTTATATTATTTCACACTGCCATGGCCATGTGCTTTAGCACTCGATCTCATGATCATCATAGGACTACTTTTCTACCGAGGCTGATAGATCCCATTTTGGTGTGATCCAATTCCTTCAATGAACATGCTATAGCCAACATACACCTCATGGTTCTGAATAGTTAAAAGGTTGAGTTATAGTGTAGTCAAACCATAACACACTCAAGGTGAATTATCGATACACCTCAGGTCAAAGCACCAGATACATGACTGCAGTATCGAGCTAGTCATTCACGAGAAGGTAGACTTCCTTATGACTACTTGAGGTGGTCACGCTTAGTGCCCTTATTCTCAATAAGTACCTATACTCTCACTCCGATGCCTCCACACCTTAGACTCAAGACTTATCTATCCTAAGAAAGCAATCATAAATCTTTCTTTCAGATCGATCACCATCCTCATGATAATCCTACAATCAGGAGTAGGTTGTGAGTTAATTATGTTAACACATGCCTTAAATTCTCAACTCTTGAGAATATGTGTTATAATGCTCATTAACTCAATGAATGTATCATAGATACTTTAATAGACAATATGATAGAAAAATAATTTTTTTATTAATTTTAAGTTAAAATGATTAAAATATTCCTAGAAAGTATTTTATAAGTGTCGATCAATTTTAGCTTCAAGGGCACACATGTAACAATTGATACCTAACACGTGCGAGAGGCTATCCTTAGGCATATGGGAAGGTTGAAGAAATCGGATCTAGGATTTCAGGACTAGATCATGAAACTTTTTCAAGCTCAACTGGTGGAAGACTAAAATTAATTAAAATTAATTTTAAATATTAAAAAATATTCTAGATCTAAGGTCTATTATATGATCATGGCATCTCATTAAATTCAAAATTAAAATATAAAGAAGAAACTAAAATATGTTGATCACATCAACATGTATATACACTACATCTAATAAAGATATGAAAATAATATATCAGATCTATTATCCGTGCAAGTTAGATATTCCAACTTGTTGATCTAGACTAGAGGATGAAGTTGCAAGTTGTACACATGTCCAACCTGTAGGAGTCATCCACACGAGCCCATGAATCACAATCAAAAGTCCTGATGCAGAAAATCAGCATAGTATGCTAGTATTGTGCTGATCCTTCGTTGATGGTCGATCAGATGCTTTCTTCTTCTAAATTTGAACTCTTCCAAAGAGAAGAAAGAGGAGATGAGGTTTCAGATGTGAGACACTCTTAGAAAATAAAATAGGAGGAAGGAAATGTTGAAAATTATGTCCTAAAGCCAATCATCAATCTATTGATGGTTGAGATATTATAATTAATTTACTAATTAATGAAAAATATTTTGGCATCATTTTTCATCATAAGTTTACATCTTCTAATGAACTCCATTATTATGATGAAGTCCTTAGGACTATTTAGTTTCAATAAAGAGAGGATTTATCAATTAGTTCTTAAATTTATTTATGACCAAATGATAGACTGTTAATTAGGATGACAACATCTATCGAGCATAGATCGCTATATGCCATATAGGTTGGTTATCCTCTTAACCAAGATTTATGGAGATACTAGTATGACATACAGGTGAGATATATGGGTACATCATCATTGAGTGTGACCAACTCTAGAGCATTCTACGGTCGAGAATGTCTCTGATGCGATATAGATATAAGTATCCCTTAGACCTGAGATCACCTCAGTGACATGCAAGCAACTCATTGTGCTTTGGTACTAAACTAACTAAATTTCTAATTCAACAATGGAAGGCTTCTAGGCACAATCAAGTACTTGCAAAGTCAGAGTGTGATCAAGACAAAATTGACCACTCCAAGACTTGGAGAAGAATGTATCACTATATTTCAATATAGCAAAACCTTAGCCAGGATAATCCATCAGATAGATTTGATATTTTGAAATACAATGTGGATAACCTGATCGGAGTTGATAATTGAACTCTGATGTGTCCTACGAGCATTGTGGTCAAGGGGATGAATTATATGGAAACTATATCTGTATGGGTTCTAAGGATGGTATTCTACACCTTCGACCTATCCAACCATCGGATATCATTACTAGATGGTCATTTTGATTGGTACAGAAATATATTTCTATGCTACCAACTTAGGTTCGAACCTACGAGGTCACACACATTAGAGCTAACGATCTAATCGAATGGTTGATCAATGATTAATAATCGTTCTAGGGTTAAACAATCAATACGATTGGTGTTTAACCTAGTGCAAGTATTGCAGGAGGATCGATTAGCAATTGGATTGCAAATTGACTTAATTTAATTAAGTCAATAGACTGAGATTAACTTTAATTAAATATGATTTAATTAGATTTGATTTGGGCTTGATTGGATCATGTCTAATTGGTTTATTGGATAAGCCAAGTGCAAGGAAGAACTAGTCCTAGTCTAACTTGGACTTGAATTAATCCAATTTTCTAATTTGATTAGAAACAAATTAAAATTAAATCTAATTTAATATAATTTAATTAAGTGCTTAAATGGGTTAGGATCTTATTTAATTGGGTTGGTTTAATGTTGATTTTATTTGGTTAAAAGATCTTGTTTGACCAAGTCAAAACAGGAGTCCTAGTATAATTTTAGATATTTTTTATGAAGATTCCCTTTCTTCTTGATTTTGATGCCCCCTCTCTCCCTCTAAGTCATATTCGAAAGTTAGGTGGAAGACCAAGTCAAAGGAGGAATTGATTTTGCTTAGGATCCTATGAGATAGAATCCTTGTTGACCAAAACATCTTTCCTTGAGTGCTGCCCCCTATTTTAATTAATTCTACTCTTATTCCATGAAAATAATTTTCTTTCTTATGCACCCTCTCTTGTTGGTCCATGCCAAAAATTATGGAGGAGGCATCCAAGAGTTGGGCGCCCCAACAACTTCCCATGTTTGGATATTCCTACACTAGAAATTTGACCTAACTTGGACTCTTCTTTTTTCTCATTTATTGGATGAATTTTATTTTAATTCTTTTTTGAAATACAGAGCTTTGGGAGAGGTTTGGGGTGTGCAATAATTAGAGGAAGAGGGTCCTTGGGCGTGGTGGTTCCATAGGCACCAAACTAGGTGTCTAGGTGAGAGAAAAGAGAAGAAGAAGAGGGTCTACTTCTAGGGCTATTTTATTTTCAATCTCTCCTTCTTTCTTTTGAGTTTTTTTGAGAGAGTCTTAGATCAGAAAACTCTCATCTTTCTTCTCATATTTTGGAGATTTTAAATTTTGAAGAACAAAGCATCGGATCGACCGTCGAAAAAGGATCAGTATAGTACTAGCATGCTGTACTGATTTCCTGCATCAGACTTCAGATCAAAGATCGTAGGCTCATGTGGATGACTCCTAGAGGCCAAATGTATGTACGGCTCATGACTTTATCCTCAAGCCTAGATCAGTAAGTTAGAACATCTAAACTTGCTTAGGTAATAGATCTGATCTATAAACTTCATACCTGCATTTGATGTAGTATAGATCTAGGTTGATTTGATCAACCTTTTTCTTTTTTATTTGATTTCAATTTTTGATTTAATATCATATCTTAATCATGTAATAAATTTGAGATCTATGTATTTACATAGTTATTTAAATAAATTTTAGATTTATTTAATTTTTTTGCTGCAAGATCTTGAAAAAGTTTCAAGATCTACCAATGAAATCCTAGATCTAGTTCCTTCAATTGGTATCAGAGCCTAGGTTTTTATTACATGATTTTTATATATGTCTAGATTATTTCTTAGGTTAGATCTAATTTATAATTTAATTATTAAATCTAAAATTTAAAAAAAATAAATAAAATATTTTAGATTGCACGGACTGCCATAAGGTTGTCTTACCGTAAGGTTTATCTCTTACAGTGAATAGGTTATCCTAGTACGCGTAGATCTAAAATATTAATCATAAAATTTTAGATTAGATCTAAGAAATTTTATGACCTGATTAAAAATATTTCAATCTAATTTCAATCATCATAAATGTGTTAGATTTGATCTAGAAAGAATTATGGTTGATTATTATTAAAACTGTTTCAATTACATGAACCTATTAAGATTAGATCTAAAGTAGTTTTATGTTTATTTTACATGCATATTGATTATGAATTAAACATGCAACTTGGTTGATAGAACTATGTTGTAAAAATATTTTAAAAATATGAAAATTATTTTCAAAAAGCTAAACCTCAACCCTCAGTCCAAAACTTAATTGAGAATTAAGAAGTTGATTGATTAGGATTTAGGATTGTGAATTGAAGATCCTAAGACACAAATCATTACACATTGGATTAAATGGATTAATGGGGATTAGGTCCATTAATTGGATTAGACCTAGGATAAAATTAAAGAATAGACTTAATTAGAGAATTGATTAAATCTAATCAATTATTGTCTTAGATTAGGTCAAGGATTCTCTAGATCAATTACAATAGTTGAAGTTGGTCAAGTCTATGTCTTTAACAAGACCCAAGATGGACTTGATTCTTGGCTACGCAGTCTAGTACAAACTGTTAGGTTGATCTAATTGAAACTAATTAAACCAGTTGCTGTCTAAGGTAAACCAGTCCAATGATTTTTAATTGGCAGCCCTTTTACCTGGCCATTTCTAATGGTGTCTAAGGCAAGCCTGGCAGATCCTTCCACTAATCTAACTTACCTAACCTCTTGGTGAGATTATATTTTGATCGGATCGCTTGACTATTCGAGCTAACCCATGTCAGCTAGGTAAATCAGTTTGACTAATTTTGGTGCTCCTAGACTGGCCTATTAATGATCTCCCTTAAGCTGACTTGGTGAAGTTAGTGGGAGGATCATGACAAGCTGGTTAATCTGACCTACTCACTTCTATAAATTCAATCTTCTAAAATTATTAGATCCCTAAAATGAAATAGTTATATGATAACTGGATCATAGCCTTCCATTAAAGTGGATAATAATGGGTCCATTTATTGGATAATCATTGGAGGCCCAAAGGCCTGATGCTTATCGATTGATGGAATTATCATTCATTATATGATCTTGGATACATCTTTCTAAATGATGGTTTGGTGGGCCAGCCAAAGTTAGGCATGATCATTCATTCGTTGGATGGGCCAAGTATGGTCATGTTAATGGTTGGACCTAACTAGACCCTTTTCTGAGAAGGCCAAAGCCAACTGATCAGGGCCTGGGGCAAAATTTAATTACCAAAAATTATTTGGAGAAATAATTAGTTATGAACCTTGTTAGATATGTATGCCCTAGAAGCCAAAATTGGCTGACACTTGTTATACACTTCTAAGGATAAAATTATAATTTTAACTATAAATAATAAAAAAAATTATTTTCTTTCACAATGTGTATTTAGTGTCTGTGATATATTCCTTAAGTTAGTGGTAATGATAATTCTTATTTTCAAGAGTTGAAAATTCAAGATATGAATTTTCATTATTAACTCATAAAATACTTCCGACCGTAGGATCATCATGAGGATGGTGATTGATTCGAAAGGTTGGTGTGCAATCGCTTCTTTATAAGTAGATGAGTCTTGAGTCTATGGTGTTGAGACACCAGAGCGAGAGTATAGATACTCGTTAGAGAATGTGGACACTGAGTGTGACCACCTCGAGCAGTCATAAGAAAGTCTACCTTCTCGTTGATGACTAGCTCGAAGCAGCAGTGGTGTGTCTGGTTCTTTGACCTGAGGTGCATTGGCAGTTCAGCCTAAGGATGTTATAGTTTGACTACACCATGACTCAGTCTCCTAGCCATTCAAAACCATGAGATGTATGTTGGCTATAGCATGTTCATTGTAGAAATTAGATCGCACCAAGAGGAAATCTATCTACCTCGGTAGATGAGTAGCCCTATGATTATCATGAGAATCAAGTCCATAAGCCCATGGCCATGGCAGAGTGAAATAATAGAAAGAGTTTCTATTAAGGTTTTCACATCAGACTTGAATCAAATGATTAAATCATATGACAAAAATTAGGGTTTGACGAGTTCACCTTAACCCTAATTTGATCGGAGCTCAAGATAGAAGAACTTAATCACACATGTAACTGCACCGAGAGGTTTGTTTTCAATTCTGATAGATTGCCACCATATATTGCTAGGTGTCACTGATGGATTTTGGGAGCAATTAGAATGATTTGGATGATCGATTATTCTAGTTGTCTGAATTAAAAAAGTTCTGATCCATCGAAAGATGTTTCGATGATGTTGATGATGGAGATCATAACATATCTCATTACCATATGGAACTGAACCTAACTGGGTCACACAAACAAAGGTTTGAATCTAAATATCATCAATTGGACTAATTCAGTTCAATTGATTTGAATAAGATTCAATTAGGTTCAAGAAAATCATGCTAGCACATGATTGAGCCTAATGTTCTTCTTCAATTATCATTTTAAGTTATCTTGAATGAGCCAAATATGTTTGTGCTCACTCAGGTATCTTTACTTAGCCTAACTGAAATTTGTCCAAGTCAAAAAATGGTTGTCTTAATTTATGAGATAAATTTGAGACAGCACCTACCATTTTCCATCACCTGCTAATTCTTGTCTTTTGACTTTGGTCAAACATTGAACTTTGACCCTTAGACATCTGCTCATATGTCATGCACCCATAGGAAATTGATTTTGGACCAATCAACCTGCTAAAAAGTAGGTGGACCAGGGGCGCATGCCTAGGGAGGCGTGCACCCATGGATAGAGGTGCCTGGAGTGCCATATAGATGGGACTCCAGTTACTTTGGGGTTCTACCTAGGTGGCGCCAAAGATTAAACTTTGACCAATCTGAATGAAAAGATCAGTTTTTCCTGGGTCAGGTTCGTTCAAATCTGATTGGATCAAGAGGCATATTTTAAAAATTTTCTCTTAGATCCAAATAAGATCTGACATTTTTCAGATCCAATTTTATGATCTGATAAATAAGAAAATTAAATTAAATTAAATCTAAATTAATTTTACCATGATATTGGGTAATCCGATTATCCGTTGATGATCCTGCTGATTGCCTGAGATTCTAGATCTAGCCATTTAAGTGCCTAGCCTCTATCGGTATCCACTTGAGCTAGATCTGGAGATCTTCTCCTTCTCTTTCTTTTCTCTAAAAATTAGATCTAGATCTGATTTGGAGAATCTTCAAAACTCCTTTTGAAGATGTGCCGCTGTCTCATGTAGTAGGGCTCCCTTCTTGCTTTCTCGTCGCCTTTTGATTGCCTGAATCGCACCAAACTCATGCCCAAGTTCTCTTGGGTGTGGAGAGGAGAGAGAGAACCAAAAGATGGCATGGAGGAGGGAGAGGGGCAGCCTTAGGGCGTGGCTAGGGAAAATCTCTCTTCAGGTTGGGCGTAGATAGGGTTTATTTATAGACCCTGCTGCACCATGCTGTGCTGCATCATCTCGATCAATCGCATTGCTTCATGCAATCAGATCTAAATTTGATTGGTGGAATGACATCACCTGATCCAATCAGATGAGATCCCCATAGATTCATCCTTAGATGGCGCCTTAGATTGGTCAAAGTCTATAGGTAAGGGTAACCTAGTTTGAATCCAAGAAGCAACCTGGAGTCCCATACGTATGGGACTGCAAGCGTCCCTATCCATGGGTGCACGCCATCCTAGGCATGCACCCCCTTCTTTCCAAATTCCAGTGAGGGGACAAGCCCCTATCTGCTCTCCAATAAGTACATGACACATGGAAAGATGTCCAAGGGTCAAAGGTCAATATTTGACCAAAGTCAAAGGACAAGAGTAGCAGGTAATGAAAAATGGCAGGTGTTGTCTCAAATTTATCTCATAAATTAAGACCATCCTTTTTGACCTGGACAAGCTTCAGTTAGACTAGGTAAAGGTACCTGAGTGAGCAAAAATATATTTGGCTCAGTCGAGACAACTTCAAATGATAATAAAAGAAGAATGTTAGGCTCAATCGTGTGCTAGCACGATTTTCTTGAACCTAATTGAATCTAATTCAAATCAATTAAACTTAGTCCAATTGATGATATCCAGATCCAAACCCATGTTTGTGTAATCCAGTTAGATTCAGTTCTGTATGGTAATGGGATATGTCGTGATCTCCATCATCAACATCATCGAAACTCCTTTCATTAGATCAAAACTCTTCTGATTCAGACAACTAGAATGATCGATCATTTAAATCATTCTAATTGCTCCGAAAATCAACTAGTGACACCTAGCAGTATATGGTGGCAACCCATCAAAATTGAAAAAGAACCTCTCGATGCAGCTACTTGTGTGATTAAGTTCTTCTATCTTAAGCCTCGATCAAATTAGGATTGAGATAAACTCGTCAAAACCTAATTTCTATCATATGATTTAATCATTTGATTCATATCCGATGTGAAAATCTTAATAGAAACTCATTCTATTATTTCACTCTCTGCCATGGCCATGGGCTTATGGACTTGATTCTCATGATCATCATAGGGCTGCTCCTCATCCACTAAGGGAGATAGATTCCATCTTGGTGCAATCCAATTCCTATAATGAACATGCTATAGCCAACATACACCTTAGGGTTTCGAATGGCTAGGAGATCGAGTCATGGTATAGTCAAACTATAACACCCTCAAGGTGAACTGCCGATGCACCTCAGGTCAAAGAACCAGACACACCACTGCAGCTTCGAGTCAGTCATCGATGAGAAGGTAGACTTTCTTATGACTACTCGAGAAGGTCATGCTCAGTGCCCTCATTCTCTAATGAGTACTTGTACTCTTGCTTCGATGTCTCTACACCACAGATTTAAGACTCATCTACTATGAAGAAGTGATTGTACACTAACCTTTCAGATCAATCATGATAAGTGATAAAAATATACTAATAAAAGTATTAAATTATAAAATAAATTAAAATATTTCTTTAAAAATTGATACTTTTATTAATCTTGTGCAGAAAAGAAGGCCACCAATATGAAAATCTTATTTTTCTAGTTCACATGAAATAAATTTTAGGCAAAATGGACTTCAAACGAGCCCAGAATTGAATTTTAAAGAAAAAAAAAATCAGTTTGATTCGAATCAGTTCAGAAAATCGGTTCAGCGGTTCGGCCCGATTCGACCAAAACAGCAGACCATCCTACCGATGCAACGCTAACGTCAGGATGATGTCAGCATTTTTCATGGCTCATGATGGACCATCCGGAGGATATTTCGGGCATTTCACATCAGGAAAAGAGCTTCGATTGGCTGAAGAACGTGGCAGTCCATGCAACACCAGGCTCGCGCATGGTCTGCGGAGGGCAATTTGGAAATTTTGGCTAATCCAACGGGTGATTTTCACTGAAACTCGATCGGACGGTCGAAGGGAAGGCGCTGATGGACGACATCCATAGCTCCCGATCGAGATCCAATGGCTGAGATTCATCCCGATGTTAAACTAAAGATCA
>QRFJ01003818.1:62599-78792 GCA_006176705.1 Cocos nucifera
CCCATGGATTCATCCTGAGGTGGCGCCTAAGATTGGTCAAAGTCTATAGGTGAGGGTCACCTAGTTTGAATCCAACAAGCAAGTTGGAGTCCCATCCGTATGGGACTCCAGCATCCCTATCGATGGGCGCACGGAATCCTAGGCGTGCACCCCCTTTTCTTCTAATTTCTAGTGAGGGGACAAGCTCCTATCTGCTCTCCAATAAGTGCATGATGCATGGCCAGATGTTCAAGGGTCAAAGGTCAACATTTGACCAAGTCAAAGTACAAGAATTAGCAGGTGATGAAAAATGGCAGGTGTTGTCTCAAATTTATCTCATAAATTAAGACAACCCTTTTCTAACTTGGACAAGCTCCAGTTAGACCAGGTAAAGGTATCTGAGTGAGCACAAACTCATTTGGCTCAGTCGAGACAACTTTTATAATGAGAAAAGGAGAACATTAGGCTCAATCATGTGCTAGCACGATTTCCTTGAACCTAATTGAATCTAATTCAAATCAACTGAACTGGGTTAGTCCAATTGATGATATCCAGATCTAAACCCTTATTTGGTGACCCAATTAGGTTCAGTTCTATATGGTAATGGGACATGTTATGATCTCCATCATCGACATCATTGAGACTTCTTTCGATGAATCAAAACTCTTTTGATTCAGACAACTTAGAATGATCGATCATCTAAATCATTCTAGTTGCTTCGAAAGTCCACTAGTGACACCTAGCAGTATATGGTGGCGACCCATCAAAATTGAAATAAACCTCTCAATGCAGCTACTTGTGTGATTAAGTTCTTCTATCTTGAGCCTCGATCAGATTAGGGTTAAGGTGAACTCGTCAAACCCTAATTTCTATCATATGATTTAATCATTCGATTCAAATCCAATGTGAAAACCTTAATAGAAATTCTTTCTATTATTTCACATTCTACCATGGCCATGGGCTTATGGACTTGATTCTCATGATTATCATAGGACCGCCCCTCATCCACCGAGATAGATAGATTCCATCTTGGTGCAATCCAATTCCTACGATGAACATGCTATAGCCAACATACACCTCAAGATTCTGAATGGTTAGGAGACCGAGTCATAGTGTAGTCAAACTATAACACCCTCAAGGTGAACTACCGATGCACCTCAGGTCAAAGAATCTGACACACCACTACAGCATCGAGTCAGTCATCGACGAGAAGGTAGACTTCCTTATGACTGCTCGAGGTGGTCACGCTCAGCGCCCTCGTTCTCTAACGAGTACCTGTACTCTCGCTCTGGTGTCTCTACACTATAGACTCAAGACTAATCTACTATAAAGAAATGATTGTACACTAATCTTTTGGATCAATCATCATCCTCATGATGGTCCTACGGTCAGGAGCATTTTATGAGTTAATAATGAAAATTCTTGTCTTAAATTCTCAACTCTTGAAAATAAGAATTATCATTACCATTAACTCAATGGATGTATCACAGACAGTAAATACACATATGTGATAGAAAATAACCCATTTTATTATTTATAGTCAAAATTATAATTTTGTCCTTAGAAGTGTATTACAAGTGTTAGCCAATTCTGGCTTCTAGGACACACATCTAAAATAATCAAGCCCAGGAAGGACCTGCACATCTATAATGATGGACGACCTTAGACTTAATTTTTTCTTAGGGATATTTGTTTTAGGTCTCATTAAACTAGACTTGACATAGTCAGAACCATTATGACTAACCTAGTGGCATGGGTTAGCTCGGATTTTTAACCACCTCAGATCAGGACTGAGCCAACAAATATGGTCAGGTAAGTGAGATCAGTGGAAGGGATATGCCATTAACTCGATAAGAACATATTCGAGTTGAGTAGCTCCTAATTAAAAATCAGTCAGTCGTATCTGTCAAACTTATCTTAGACACCAAATTGTTGAGCTAGAACCAATCGAATTAGCCTACAATCCAGACTCTAACCATTGAGCCTAATTAGGTCTTAGCTTGATCGATCACTCATGTGACTTGATCTTGATCCAGACTTAATCCTATTGGGCTGGTCAATTTAAGCACTCTTAATCCCATCTAACCAACTCTTGATTCAGTTTGGTAACCACTTAGATCTAATTGAGCTACCCAAGCCCCAACCCAATTTTATGAATATGTCTTAGATCTTAAATTATCAATTTTAGATCTTACATATTTCATAATCTTAATTCTCAATTAAGTTTAGGGTTCATAAATAAAATATTTAAATAAAATCCTAGGGTTTCAGGATCTAGGGTTTTATGGAAAATAAGTTCTTGATTTTTGATTAAGGACGAACGTGCATCACTCCTACACATCATAAGAACACCCCATCGAATGAGAGAAGAGGGCATTTAAATCCTACTTTATTCTTATGACTAGACGGTCAAGGAGAACGCCTTAATCAGAAATATAAAAAAACTACAAAACTAGTTAGATCTACATCATATATCTTATATATAAAAAATTGATCTAACTATAAATATGTTTTGCATACATCTCATGTATCATATCATGCATGTTTTTAGATCTAAATTATCTCATAATTCATCTAAACAATCAAATTTAAATTGATCTCATCAAAATAAATTCCATTCTAGATAATTATGTAGAACTATTCTACAACAAGTCTAAACGTGCATGCATCATATCTCATATGAACCAAAAATTAAATAATTTTATTTTCTATTTTTTAGATCTTATTATATTATTTATAATATTAGAAAATAGTAAATAAATTAATCTAAAATTATAACTTAATCAAATTAAATTATGATCATGCAAGACTATACATAGAATAATTCTATTCTACAGCTAGTCATGCATCATATAGAACTTAGATCTAAATTATTTAATTTTAATTTTTTTAATTTTAGATCTAATCATATCTCATATGATATCTAAATTATCTAATTATTATATCAAAAATAAATTTAAATTAGATCTAAATAATTTATAAGAACTTGGCTCTGATATGAATTGAAGGAAAAACCTAGTTTTTTGGATCAGGTTCGTTCCGATCTGATTGGACCAAGAGAGATATTTCAAAATTTTTTCTTTTGAATCTAGATCAAATCTAAGATATTTTAGATCTAATTTGATATATCTAATAAAATAAAATAAAAATAAATTAAATTAGATTTAATTTTGTACCTTATTATTGGGTAATCAGATTATCCTGTGATGATCTTGCTGATTGCCTGAGGTTCTGGATCTAGCCACGCAAGTGCCTGACCTCCATCGGTATCCACTCAGACTGGATCTAAAGATCTTCTACTTCTTCATCACTTCTCTAAATATCAGATCTATATCTAATTTGGAGAATCTTCAAACTTCTTTTGAAGATCGGGTATCATCTCTTGCAGCAGCGCTGCCTTCTTCCTTTCTCATCACCTTTCTCTTGCCTAGATCGCACCAAACTAGAGCCTAAATCCCCTTGGGCGTGGAGAGGAGAGAGGGGACCTAAAGATGGCATGGAAAAGAGAGAGGGATATCCTTGTAGCATAGGCAAAGATCTAAACTCTCTAAAACTAGGCATAGATAGGGTTTATATAGACCCTACTGTGCCATGTAGTGCCACATCATCCCGACCAACGACGTCGCTTCATGCAATCAGATCTAAATCTGACAGATGGGATGACATCACCTGATCCAATTAGATAAGAGCTCTTCTAAATCATCATTAGATGGTGCCTAAAATTGTGTTAGATATGTGTGTGCCCTAGAAGTCGGAATTGGCTGACACTTGTAATACACTTCTAGGGGCAAAATTATAATTTTAACTATAAATAATAAAATGAATTATTTTCTATCATATACGTGTATTTAGTTTCTGTGATACATCCCTTGAGTTAATGGTAATGATAATTCTTATTTTCAAAAGTTGAAAATTTAAGACGAGAATTTTCATTATTAACTCATAATTATGCTCCTGATTGTAGAATCATCATGAGGATGGTGATTGATCCAGAAGATTAGTGTACAATCACTTCTCCATAGTAGATGAGTCTTAAGTCAGTAGTGTAGAGATACCAGAGCGAGAGTATAAGTACTCGTTAGAGAATGAGAGCACCGAGCATGACCACCTCGAGTAGTCATAAGAAAGTCTACCTTCTCGTCGATGACTGACTCGAAGCTGCAGTGGTGTGTCTGGTTCTTTGACCTGAGGTGCATCGGCAGTTCACCTTGAGGGTGTTATAGTTTGACTACACCATGACTCGGTCTCCTAGCCATTCGGAATTTTGAGGTGTACGTTGGCTATAGCATGTTCATTGTATAATTGGATTGCACCAAGATGGAATCTATCTACCTCGATGGATGAGGAGCAGCCCTATGATGATCATGAGAATCATATCCATAAGCCCATGGCCATGGTAGAGAATGAAATAATAGAAAGAGTTTTTATTAAGATTTTCACATCGGACTTGAATCAAATGATTAAATCATACGATAGAAATTAGGGTTTGATGAGTTCACCTTAATCCTAATCTAATCGAGGCTCAAGATCGAAGAACTTAATTACACATGTAGCTGCACTAAGAGGCTCTTTTCAATTTTGATGGATTGCCACCATATACTGCTAGATGTCATTGATAGATTTTGGGACCAATTAGAATGATTTAGATGATCGATCATTCCAGTTGTCTGAATCAGAAGAGTTCTAATCCAATAAAAGGAGTTCCGATGATGTTGATGATAGAGATCATGACATATCGCATTACCATACAGAATTGAACCAAATAGAGTCACACAAACAAGGGTTTGGATCTAGATATCATTAATTGGACTAACCCAGTTCAATTGATTTGAATTAGATTCAACTAGGTTCAAGGAAATCATGCTAGCACATGATTGAGCCTAACGTTCTCCTTCTATTATCATTTGAAGTTGTCTCGACTGAGCCAAATGTGTTTATGCTCACTCAAGTACCTTTACCTAGTTTGACTAGAGCTTGTCCAGGTCAAAAAAGAGTTGTCTTAATTTATGAGATAAATTTGAGACAACACCTGTCATTTTCCATCACCTGCTAATTCTTGTCCTTTGACTTTGGTCAAATATTGACCTTTGACCCTTGAACATCTGCCCATGTGTCATGCACTTATTGGAGAGCAGATAGGGGCTTGTCCCCTCACTAAAATTTAGAAAAAAGAGGGTGCATGCCTAGGATGGCGTGCGCCCATGGATAGGGACGCCTGGAGTCCCATACAGATGGGACTCCAGGTTGCTTCTTCGATTCAAACTAGGTGACCTTTACCTATAGACTTTGACCAGTCTAAGGCACCATCTAAGGATGAATCTATGGGGCTCTCATCTAATTGAATCAGGTGATGTTATTCCATCAATCAGGTTTAGATCCGATTGCATGAAGTAATGCGATTGGTCGGGATGATGCAGCACTGCATGGCACAGCAGGGTCTACAAATAAACCATGTCTACGCCCAATCTGAAGAGAGCTTTTCCCTAGCCATGCCCCAAGGCTACCCCTATCTCTCCTCCATGCCATCTTCTAATTCTCTCTCTCCTCTCCACACCCATGGAAAGTTGGGCACGAGTTTGGTGCGATTCAGGCAATCAAAAGGCGACGAGAAAGCAAGAAGGGAGCCCAGCTACAAGAGACAGCAGCACATCTTCAAAAGGAGTTTTGATGATCCTCCAAATCAGATCTAGATCTAATTTTTGGAGAAAAGAAAGAGAAGAAGAATATCTCTAGGTCCAGTCTGAGTGTATATTGGTAGAGGTCAGGCACTTGCGTGGCTAGATCCAGAACCTCAGGCAATCAGCAAGATCATCAATGGGTAATCGAATTACCTAATATTAAGGTAAAATTAATTTAGATTTAATTTAATTTAATTTTCTTATTTATTAAATTATAAAATTAGATCTAAAAAATATTAGATCTAATTTGGATCTAAGAAAAAATTTTTGAAATATGCCTCTTGATCCTATCAGATTTGAACGAACCTGACCCGAGAAAATCTGATCTTTCCTTTCAACTGGTATCAGAGCCAGGTTCTGTAAAAATTTATTTAGATCTGATTTGATTTGATAAATTAATGATTTTAGATATCACATGAGATGTGACTAGATCTAAAATTAGAAAAATAAAAAATTAAAATTAATTAATCTAGATCTAAAATGTATGAGATACATAACTAGACTAGGAATAAAATTGTTCAATGTGTAGTCTAGTATAATCATAATTTTTATTTGATTAAATATAATTTTAAGATCTATTTATTTACTATCTCTTGATCTTATAAATATTATAATCAGATCTAAAAATAGAAAATAAATTAAATTTAATTTGTTCATATGAGATATGATAGTTGCATGTTTAGACTAGTTGTAGAATAGTTCTACATAATTAGGGTCTAGATTAAATTTTATTTGATATGATCAAATTTAAATCTAATTTTTTAGATTATTATGAGATAATTTAGATCTAAAAAAATGCATGCATGATACATGAGATGTATGCAAAATATGCCATTTATTAGATCTAATTTTTTATATGAGATATATGATATAGATCTAATTAGTTTTTTGTAGATTAGTTGTATTTCTGATTAAGGCGTTCCCCTTGGCCGTCCGATCATAAGAACAAAGTAAGGGTTTAAAGACCCTCTCCTTCCCATTCGATGGGGTGTTCTTATGATGTGTAGGGGTGCTGTGCATTCGTCCTTAATCAAAAATTGAAAACTTACTTTCTGCAAAACCCTAGATCCTGAAATCCCTAGGATCTTATTGTATATATTTTGTTTATGAACCCTAAACTTAATTAAGAATTAAGATTATGAAATATAATTAGATCTAAAATTAAGAATTTTTAGATCTAAGACATATTCATAATAATTGGGTTCGGGCTTGGGTAGCTCAATTAGGTCTAAGCGGTTGATCAAACCGAATCAAGAGTTGGTTAGATGGGATCAACAATGCTTAAATTGACCAGCCTAATAGGATTAAGTCTGGGTCAAGATCGAGTCACATGAGTGATCGATCAAGCTAAGACCTAATTAGGCTCAGAGGTTAGAGTCTGGATTGTAGGCTAACCCAATTGGTTCTGGCTCAACAATTTGGTGTCTAAGGTAAGTTTGGCAGATACGACCGACTGATTTTTAATTGGGAAGCTACTCGACCTGAATGCATTCTTGTACGAGTTAATGGCATATCCCTTCCACCGATCTCACTTACCTGGCCATATCTTTGTTGACTCAGTTCTGATCTGAGGTGGTCAATAATCCGAGCTAACCCATGCCACTAGGTTAGTCATAATTGGTTATGACTATGTCAAGTCTAGTTTAATGAGACCTAAATCAAATTCTTCCCTAAGAAAAGATTAAGTCTGAAGGTCTTCCACCATTGTAGATGTGCGGGCCCTTTCCCGGAGTTGATTGTTCTCGGTTGGATTACAGTGGCTCAGTTGCATCCGAAAAGATGCAACCATGTCTATTAGGCATTGGATGCTATGGGCTGGAGGATGAGTTGGGCTCAATATTCTAGGATACGGTGAGAGACTCAATTAGGAATCCAGTCTATGCAAATGGTGGGTCTGACTTAACTAAGGAGTGGATCAATATTTTGGATACGGTGAGATTCATGAATTAGAGACCTCAAGTTTGGGTGCACCATGATTAGAGAATCATTGAACAAGAGTTGTTCACTCATTGGCTAACCCATCACCAATAACTGTTAGGTGAGGTGATGAGTCAGTTGGTGAGGACCGCACCACCCACTAGAAATCATTAATCATGGAAGATTTTCGCATCTCTACAGAGGGAGTGTAGGGATCCAAGAAAATAGTGGGAGCTAATTTGTTTAAAAATAAAATTTTTAAATAAATTGGTCAAGTCATTAATTACAGTATCTAACTAGAATCTTTGACTCTCTATAGGAAAATGTCTGCGTCCAACCCATTAGCACGTATCCTGGACACACATAGACTGACTGGACCAAATTATAAAGATTGGCTCAGAAACTACAAAATTATTTTGGGTTTTGAGAAGTTAACCCATGTATTGGACCAGGACCCTCCCACCTTACCAGCTCCGTCCATCCACTGAACAGAGAGCATCTCTGGAAAAAATGGATAGACGAAGATAATAAGGCCAGATATTACATGTTGGGCTCGATGTCTGATGAGCTCCAGCGCCAACATGAAGATATCAGGGACTGCTCGCCAAATGTTGGCTCACCTATAGGAGATGTTTGGTGAACAGAGTCGCGCAGCCAAGTATCAAGTCACTAAATGACTTTTTAAGGCTAAGATGCATGATGGGCAGTCAGTCCAAGATCACTTGTCTGATGATGATCAAGGACATTGGAAGAGCTTGAGAAGCTCGGTGTGAAGTTAGACTTGGATCTGCAGAATGATATTATTCTGCAATCCTTGACTGATGCATATGGGCAATTCATCATGAATTACCACATGCATAAACTTCAAAATTTCCTTGGCCGAACTTAATGAACATGCTGGTTACCGCTGAGCTTTCTATGAAAGGTTCTAAAGGCTCAGTTCTTGCTATGGAATGGACTTCTTCCAAAAGAAAGTCTTATGGAAAGAAAAAGAAGTCTGTGAAAAAGCAGAAGGTGGAAGGAGGAAAGAAGAAGAAGGCAGAGCTGAAGAAGAAGGCCGCTGTCAAAGAAAAGTATTTCCATTGCAACAGCGATGGCCACTGGAAGCGGAACTGCCCTACTTACCTGGCCACCCTGAAGAACAAGAAGGAAGGTCCTTCTGGAGGTATGCTCGTTATTGAGTCTAACCTTACGGTTTCTTCTGCATCCAGTTGGGTGCTTGACTCTGGTTCTAGTGCTCATCTGTGCACTTCTATGCAGGGTCTTGAGGATAGCAGGAGGCTGAGGGATGGAGACATGATCCTACGCATCGTCAAAAATGGAGCAAGAGTTGCTGCAGTGGCCGTGGGAACATACCCTCTTCGATTACCATCTGGTTTAGACTTAGTTTTGAAAGACTGTTATTATGTGCCTGCAGCTAGCAGGAATTTGATTTCTGTTTCATGCTTAGCACTAGAAGGCTATGTGATTACCTTCTTTAAGGACCATTGTAACATTCTTTATGAAAGAAATAAAATTGCAAATGGTTTTCCTTATTAACGGTCTTTATCAGCTACATATTGATGTATCCTATTCTTAACTATCGAGCAAAACGTGAATGCCAAAAATGACCTAGGGATAGTCCAAACGATAGATATCTATGGCACCTGAAGATTAGGTCATATAGCAGAAGATAGGATCAACAAATTGGAGAAAAATGGGCTATTGAGTCCATTGACTTTCGAGTCATATCCAACTTGTGAATCTTGTCTTCAAGGCAAAATGACTAAACTCCCTTTTGTAGGACATGGGGAAAGGGCCACAGATCTCCTTGCCCTAGTACATACTGATGTGTGCGGCCCATTTGATGTGCCGGCTAGAGGCAATTTTGTCTACTTCATTATCCTTTATCCGATGATCTATCTAGGTATGGGTATGTGTATCTTATGAGACACAAGTCTGAAGCTTTTGAAAAGTTCAAAGAATTCAGACATGAAGTAGAAAAACAAACTGAAAAACCCATTAAGGTTCTTCGATCAGATCGAGGAGGTGAATACCTTAGTCCGGAATTCCTAGACTATCTCAAGAAAAATGGCATAGTCTCTCAATGGACTCCACCAGGAACACCTCAACTCAACGGGATTTCAGAATGGAGAAATCGGACTCTATTGGATATGGTCCGATCCATGATGAGCTTCACAGACCTTCCCTGATTTTCTTTGGGGACACTCATTGTTAACTTCAATTTATCTACTGAATAGGGTTCCCTCTAAAATCCGTTCCTACCACACCGTATGAGATATGGCATGGTAAGAAACCAAGTCTGAGTCATCTCAGAATTTGGGGTTGTCCGGCTCATGTCAAAAGACAACAAGCGGACAAGTTAGAGTTTAGGTCCTTTAGAGCTCGATTCATAGGATATCCTAAAGAGTCATTAGGATACTATTTCTACATTCCAGAAGACCACAATGTGATTGTGAGTCGACATGCCATCTTTCTTGAAAAATAGTTTATTCAAGATAGCGGCATTGGAAAGCAGATTAAGCTTGATGAGAAAGTCTCACAAGTACAACGAGCTAAGGACCAATTGGAACCAAATCAGGTTGAGCCAATAAGAACACTACCTCCTCCACCTCGTAGATCGAAAAGAGTTTTCCATCCCCCTGAAAGATACTTAGGTATTATTTCAGAGGAAGTAGAGAAAATGTTCCTCGTAGGTAATGGTGCTCATGGTGATGATCCCAAAACCTACAACGAGGCGATATCAGATATCGACTCCGAGAAATGGCTTAGAGGCAATGCAAGTCAGAAATTGACTCGATGCACTCAAACCAAGTCTGGACCTTGGTAGATCCACCAGAAGGTATAGTACCTATTGGGTGTAAATGGATCTTCAAGAGAAAGATTGGTGCAGATGGGAAATGTGGAGACATTCAAGGCTAGACTTAGTGGCAAAAGGTTATAGTCAATGCGAAGGCATTGACTATCAGGATACCTTTTCCCAGTAGGCTATGCTAAAATCCATCCGCACATTGCTTGCTATTGCAGCCTATTTCGATTATGAAATATGGCAAATGGACGTGAAAATGGCATTCTTAAATGGATATCTTGAGGAAGATATCTATATGGAACAGCCGCTAGGTTTCACATCCAGTGATACTGATCACAAGGTTTGCAAGCTGCAAAGGTCCATATATGGACTTAAGCAAGCATCTCGGAGCTGGAACACTCATTTTAATGATGTGATCAAAATTATTTGGTTTCATCAAAAATGAAGGAGGAACCATGTGTCTTCAAAAAGGTCAGTGGGAGCGCTGTTGTCTTCCTCGTATTGTACGTGGATGACATCCTCCTTATTGAAATGATATTCCCATGTTGACCATAGTTAAAATATGGTTATCTAAAGAATTCTCCATGAAAGACCTAGGAGAAGCATCCTTTATTCTAGGAATTAAGGTCTATAGAGATAGACCGAATAGGATGCTAGGACTTTCACAGAAGATGTACATAGAGGAAGTACTAAAGAGGTTTAGTATGGAAAACTCTAAGAGGGGATTAATACCCTTCAGACATGGCATTCATCTTTCCAAGAAGATGTGCCCTAGCACACCTGAGGAAATAGAATGCATGAGCAAGATCCCTTATGCTTCAGCAATAGGGAGCCTCATGTATGCCATGCTTATGTACACGACCTGATATAGCCCATGCTGTGAGTGTCACAAGCAGATATCAGTCAAATCCAGGTGAAGAACACTGGACTTCTGTGAAATGTATCCTTAAGTACTTGAGAAGAACTAAGGATATGATTGTTGGTCTTTGGTAATGGAGAACTCCAAGTCCAGGGATACACAGACTCGGATTTTATGTCCGATGTAGATGATCGAAAGTCGACATCTGGGAGTCTGTTTGTGTGCAATGGTGGTGCTGTCAGTTGGAAGAGTTTCAAGCAAACAGTGATAGCAGATTCCACCATGGAAGCAGAATATATCGCTGCATCAGAAGGCTGCGAAGGAAGCATTCTGGTACAAGAAGTTTGCTAGAAATTGGAGTAATGCCATCAGATGCCATTCCTCTATACTGCGACAACAATGGCGCCATAGCCCTTGCTAAGGAGCCGAGGTCTCACCAGAAATCCAAGCACATTGAGCGGCGATACCACCTCATCCGCGATTACCTCGAGAAGGGTTACGTCGAGGTCAAGAGAGTCGACTCCGCAGATAATGTGGCAGACCCACTTACAAAGCCGTTGGGCCAGCAGAAGATCGAAGCCCACCTTGAGAAGATGGGACTTAGACTTGTAGCCAATTGGCTTTAGGACAAGTGGGAGTTGTTAGATATATGTGCCCTAGAAGCCAGAATTGGCTGACACTTGTAATACACTTCTAGGGGCAAAATTATAATTTTGACTATAAGTAATAAAATGGATTATTTTCTATCACATATGTGTATTTAGTGTCTGTGATACATCCTTTGAGTTAATGGTAATGATAATTCATTATTTTCAAGAGTTGAAAATTTAAGACATGAATTTTCATTATTAACTCATAAAATGCTCCCGACCGTAGGATCATCATGAGGATGGTGATTGATGTGTGCTAATTTATAGCTATGGCAAGTGCACCAGTCGATCAAGTAATAAAGTGAATGAGTAGAGTATCATCCCTAGAGGATTGAAAAATAAGTACTGAAAAGCTCTTTCCTATGCTTTATTTAGAAGATCGATTTATGAGAATAAAAAATTAAAGAACAAAAAAAAAAATAATTAAATTTTTTTAAAAAAAAATAGAGAGAGTGTAAATTATTAGGATTTTAAACTCAAGAGCAATGGATTACTAAGGCAATCGGTTCACCAACTCAGTCAATACAATATTCAGATTTTTAGATTAATTTTATTTCATGTGATGGTGGAGTCTCCTAATTTATTCACTACCCTTTGGTCCAGGCATAGCAAAACTATTAATATTTATTAATTATCCTTTGGTCCAGGTGTAATTTAAATAAATATTAATGCATTAGGTTTTGTGAAACCCTCTAATTAAAATACGCTGCGTCCAAAGCGCACTAAAATTCCTGCATGCATATGAATTCTAATTTGATTCATAATACAAGGTATATAATCAAGAAGCAATAACATAGATGTACTTGGTCCGTAACATCTATGTTCATCAGATCAATTAGAAGATGGCCAGTAATCTAAAAGCATTAAGATCAGATTTATATACTCCTCATGAATAAAATTTAAAAATAATCACACTTGAATATTGCATCAAAAGAGTGGCTACACCTTAGCCTTAGTAAAATAAAATTTAGTTCATGATAACAAATTCAAAAATAGCAAATAAAATAAAAAGCATAGAAAAATTAGACTGTTTGATTGCTGAAATTGATTATCCGTTGCTCTTGGCGTGGAGAACTTGGCGAAGAAGAAGAGGCTCCTTGATCGATATCTTGATTGTCGAAGAAAAAATCAAAAATCCTTTTTTATTTCTCATAAATCACTCTTCTCTTTCTACCTCTCTCCTCTCTTTCTTTTTGTTTTTCTTTTTTTTAACTCTCTCCTTTTTTCTCTTTTTCAAATGGCTAAGATAATCTTCGGGAGAGACCTTAAGGATCCTTGCAAGCAATATTGAGACCAAATCCAAGGGTGCAATCATGCTATTCAATCCTAAGAAGTTAGTACAAAGCTAGAGGAGCACAATCAGAAGAAAGAGGACTAAAGAGCCAACTATAAATAAGGAACCACAATCAACAAATTCGTCAGTCACCACCAAACAAACCAGCAGATGGATGGTCTCCAGGTATACGTTTGTGATCAAATGTGAAGCCGTACGTGCACACCACTACCACCCAGAAAAGACAAAACAGCCATCCAGATAAGAAAATTTTTTAACTTTTTTCAAAATTTCTAAAAGAATTTATATGATTAATATTCCTTTTGTAGATGCTATTACTCAAAATGCCTTAGGTATGCCAAGTTTTCTCAAAGAAATCTTAACAAATAAGAAAAAGCTGGAAGGAGCATGAGAGAATAAATTGTTTGAATGAAGAATGGCTCAACAATACTTCAAAATAAATTACCATAGAAGTTAAAAGATCCAGGGAGTTTTACTATCCCCTGCATTATTGGTGATTGTAGTTTTGATAAAGTTTTATGTGATTTAGGAGCAAGCATAAATTCTCATGCCTTTTTTTATTTTTAGAAAGCTGTCTAGGAGAACCAAAGCCTACCACTATTACTCTTCAATTAGCCGATAGATCCATTAAATATCAAGAGGTATAGTGGAGGATGTCTTAGTAAGGTAAACAAGTTTATTTTTTCCTGTTGATTTTATTGTTCTTGATTATGAAAGAAGATTATGATGTATCCCTTATTTTAGGGAAGACCCTTTTTAGCTACTAGAGGAGCTTTAATAGATGTTCAATAAGGAAAATTAATTTCTTAGAGTCCAAGACGAATAAGTTACTTTTTAATTGTTTTTAAAAGATTACTAAACAAACTGATGATAATCAAACTTATTTTCTAATTGATATTATTGACAATCCATTATATGAGAATTCTGTAGAAAATAGTTTGAGACTATAAAAGCGAGCAATGTCAAAATTGAAGAGAACTCAATCAAATAAAAAGTATTCCAATTGAAGTGGCACCAGATTGATCCACTTTAGAATTCAAAGAAAGTCAAGCCTGAAGACTATAAATCAGAACTACTTGATAGGATGTTTCTTTCTTTTTAGTTTTGATCATTTTTCTTTTCTTTTTATTTTCAGTAATTTATTATTGCTCTTTTTACTGCTCTGGTGTGTATTTTCAATTTTTGCAAAAAATCAATGAGAACTCAAGCAAAATTTCAAAGCTCCAAAGAACAAGACTGAACCAAATCAGGTGTACTTCTTCCTATCCTTTATTACATCCTTTATTTTTCTTTCTTCTTTAAGACAATGTAGAATAAGTTAAAAAAAAAAAAAAAAAAAAATCATGTGTCAAGAAGAAAATCTTGAGCAAGATAGACTAGATAAGTAATAAAAGATAGAATTATTTGCTAATGAATGTAACGAGTTAAAGAAGTAGATTATTTGGTCAACTTTTAGCAGCCTACTTAGGTCACTAAAAGACTATTAGCACTTCTAATTGCACATGCACACTAACAGGCCAAAGTAGGTATTGATTATAAGGCCAACTGGGGATTCAATTATCACTAAAAATTGATAATTAATATACATTCTAATCAAAGAAACTTGAATCTAAGGAAAGAGCTACCTATAAATAAAGTATAAAAGACAGAGTATATGTGGATTGCCCAAAGCCTAGTAACTGGGTCTCTGCACCTAGGTCAAGTGTGAAAATTCATGTAAAATGGTGAAGGAAAGGCCAGGATGCTCAGCACAACAAAAAAAAAAAAAAAAAGGGAAAAGAAAAGAAAGGAAAGGCAGTGTGAAAGCTACCTTAATTCATGAGTATAAAATTAAGAATGTATAGAAAATTGACCAAATAAAGTGATAAGAGAAGATTACTTTTTGTTCTTTTTAATTTAATACTGAAATGCTAAAGTTTAGTCATCACGAACATAAGTGCTATTAGATCTTTGTTGTTACTATAAGAAAGTTTTAAATTGTATTGACTGTAAAAATTTGCTTCTAAATCTCAATGCTTATTAGCAGTAGTTTTCTAAACTTTTTGACCTTTAATCCTAGGATTTTATCTTTGTGATGGATAATCTTTATTGAAACATGGTATTAAATAAAACATTGCTAAGGACTAGCAGATGAATAAGTTAGAGGGTGTTAATAAGTTGGTAAAAATATACTAATAAAAAGTATTAAATTATAAAATAAATTAAATTATTTCTTTAGAAATTGATATTTTTATTAATCTTGTGTAGAAAAGAAGGCCACCAATGTGAAGATCTTATTTTTTTGATTCACATGAAATAAAGTTCAGGCAAAACGGACTTCAAACGAGCCCAAAATTGAATTTCAAAAAAAAAAAAATGGTTCGGTTCGAATTGGTTCAGCGGTTCGGCCCGATTTGACCGAAACAGCAGACCAACCCACCGATGCAATGCTGACATCAAGATGACGTCAGCATTTTTCGTGGCTCATGGCAGACCATTTGGAGGATATTTCGGGCATTTCACATCAGGAAAAGCGCTCCGATTGGCTGAAGAAAATGGTCGTCCATGCAACACCGGGCTCGCGCATGGTCCATGGAGGGAAATTTGGGAATTTTGGCTGATCCAACGGGCAATTTTTACTGAAACTCGATCAGATGGCCGAAGCGAAGGCGCTGATGGATGGCATCCACAGCTCCCGATCAAGATCCAACGGCTGAGATTCATCTTGACATTAAACTAAAGATCAGAAGGCTTCTTTCTATGTGATCGAACAACCTAGATTCGATCCAACGGTTGGCATTAAATCCGACTTGATCTAGGTTATTTTAAGGGATTTTTGAGTGGTTTTTGGACCATTTGATCGACATCTAACGGGCAGAATTATCCAGATCTTAGTTTGAGTTGCTTTGGGAGTCTTAAACCTAATTTTTGATGGATTTTAGGAGAAATCAAACTCTTTATCTATAAAAATCTATTATTGCCATGAAAAAAATCAGAGAGAGAGACAGAGGAAAGAGAGAGGGAAGTC
>QRFJ01003819.1:0-55227 GCA_006176705.1 Cocos nucifera
ACTTGAATCGAATGATTAAATCATATGATAGAAATTAGGATTTTGACAAGTTCACCTTAACCCTAATTTGATCGGGGCTCAAGATAGAAGAACTTAATCAAATAAGTAGCTGCACCGAGAGGTTCATTTTTAGGTTTGATGGATTGCCACCATATGCTGCTAGGTGTCATTGGTGGATTTTGGGAGCAATTAGAATGATTTAGATGATCAATCATTCTAAGTTGTCTGAATCAGAAGAGTTCTGATCCATCGAAAGGAGTTTTGATGATGTCAATGATGGAGATCATGACACCTAACTAGATCACACAAACAAGGGTTTGGATCTGGATATCATCAATTGGACTAACCCAGTTCAATTGATTTGAATAAGATTCAATTAGGTTCAAGAAAATCATGCTAGCACACGATTGAGCCTAACATTCTCTTTTTTCTATCTTAGAAGTTGTCTTGATTGAGCCAAATGAGTTTATGCTCACTCAAGTACCTTTACTTGGTCTGACTGGAGCTTGTCCAAGTTAGAAAAGGGTTGTCTTCATTTATGAGATAAATTTGAGACCACACCTACCATTTTTCGTCACCTGCTAATTCTTGTACTTTGACTTGGTCAAACGTTGACCTTTGACTCTTGGACATCTGCCCATGTGTCTTGCACTTATTGGAGAGCATATAGGGGCTTGTCCCCTCTCTAGAAATTGGAAACAAGGGGGCACATGCCTAGGATGGCATGCGCCCATGGATAGGGATGCTGGAGTCCCATACGGATGGGACTCCAGGTTGCTTCTTGGTTTCTACTTAGGTGGCCCTTGGCTATCTAGTTTGACCAATCTTAGGCACCATCTAAGAATAAACCTATGGATCTCTCATCTAATTGGATCGGGTGATGTCATCCCACCAATCAGATTTAGATCTGATTGAGCGAAGCAACGTGATTGGCTGGGGTGATGCAGCACTGCATGGCGCAGCAGAGTCTATAAAAAGACCCTATCTGCACCCACTTTTAAGAACCCCTCTTTCAAGCTACGCTGAAAGGCTGTCCCTCTCCCTTCTCCATGCCACCATCTAGCCCTCTCCCTCCTCTCCATACCCAAGAAATTTGGGTTCTTCTGATTAGTGCAGGTCAAGCAAGAAAGGCTGATGAAAAAGGAAGAAGGCAGCACTGCTGTAGAGACGACGGGTGATCTTCAGAAGGTATTTTGAAGATCCTCTAAATTAGATATAGATCTAATTTTTGGAAAAAATAAAGAGAAGGAGAAGATCTCTAGATCCAATCTAAGTGGATACTGGTAGAGGCCAGGCACTTGCATGGCTACATCCAGAACCTCAGAGCTTCCATAGGATCATCAACGGATAATCAGATTACCCAAGATCAAGGTAAAAATTAATTTAGAATTAATTTAGTTTTATTTTCTTAATTATTAGATTATAAATTAGATTTAGAAAAATGTTAGATCTGATCTGAATTTGAGAGAAAATTTTTAAAATATGTCTCTCGATCCAATCAGATCTGAACGAACCTGACCCGAGAAATCAGGATTTTCCTTCAACTGGTATCAGAGCCAGGTTCTTACAAATTTTTTTTAGATCTGATTTAATCTAATTAATTAGTAATTTTAGATAACACATAAGATATGATTAGATCTAAAATTAAAAAAATAAAAAAAAAAATAAATTAATTTAGATCTAATATGTATGAGATACATAATTAGACTAGGAATAGAATTGTTCTATGTATAGTCTAGTTTGATCATAATTTTTGTTTGATTAAAAATAATTTTTAGATCTATTTATTTTCTATTTTTTGATATTATAAATATTATAATAAGATCTAAAAATAAAAAATAAAATAAAATTAATTATTCATATGAGATATGATAGTTGCATGTTTAGACTAGTTGTAGAATAGTTCTGTAAATAGGTCTAGATTAAATTTTATTTGACATGATCGAATTTAAATTTAACTTTTTGAATGATTATGAGATAATTTAGATCTGAAAAATATGCATTCATGATATATGTGATATATATAAAACATATTTTAATTAGATCTAATTTTTTATATGAGATATATGCTTAGATCTAATTTATTTTTGTAGATTAGTTGTATTTCTGATTAAGGCATTCCCCTTGGTCGTTCGATCATAAGAATAAAGTAGGGCTTAAAGACCCCTCTCCTTTCATTTGATGGGGTGTTCTTATCATGTGTAGGGATGCTACATATTCATCCTTAATCAAAAATTGAAAACTTACTTTCTGCAAAACCTTAGATCCTGAAACCCTAGGATCTTTTTATATGTTTTATTTATGAATCCTAACTTAATTGAGAATTAAGTTTATGAAATATCAATCAGGTCTAAAATTGAGAATTTTAGATCTAAGACATATTCATAAATTTGGGTTCGGGCTTGGGTAGCTCGATTAGGTCTAGCGGTTGATCAAACCAAATCAAGAGTTGGTTAGATGGGATCAACAATGCTTAAATTGACCAGCCTAATAGGATTAAGTCTGGGTCAAGATCGAGTCACGAATGTGATCGATCAAGCTAAGACCTAATTAGGCTCAGTGGTTAGAGTCTGGATTGTAGGCTAACCCGATTGGTTCTGGCTCAATAATTTGGTGTCTAAGGTAAGTTTGGCAGATACGATCCGACTGGTTTTTAATTGGAGAGCTACTCGACTCGAATGCATTCTTGTCGAGTTAATGGCATATCCCTTCCACCGATCTCACTTACCTGGCCATATTTGTTGACTCAGTTCTGATCTGAGGTGGTCAATAATCCAAGCTAACCCATGCCACTAGGTTAGTCATAATTGTTATGACTATGTCAAGTCTAGTTTAATGAGACCTGAAATCAATTCTCCCTAAGAAAAGATTAAGTCTGAGGTCTTCCACCATTGTAGATGTGCGGGCCCTTCTCGGGGTTGATTGTTCTCGGCTGGATACAGTGGCTCAGTTGCACCGGGAAAGATGCAACCATGTCTATTAGGCATTGGATGCTATGGGCTGGAGGATGAGTTGGGCTCAATATTTTGGATACGGTGAGAGACTCAATTAGGAATCCCAGTCTATGCAAATGGTGGGTCTGACTTAACTAAGGAGTGGATCAATATTTTGGATACGGTGAGATTCATGAATTAGAGACCAAGTTTGGGTGCACCATGATTAGAGAATCATTGAACAAGAGTTGTTCACTCATTGGCTAACCCATCACCAATAACTGTTAGGTGAGGTGATGAGTCAGTTGGTGAGACCGCACCACCCACTAGAAATCATTAATCATGGAGATTTTTGCATCTCTACAGAGGGAGTGTAGGGATCCGAGAAAATAGTGGGAGCTAATTTGTTTAAAAATAAAATTTCTAAATAAATTGGTCAAGTCAAAATTACAGTATCTAACTAGAATCTTTGACTCTCTACAGAAAAATGTCTGCGTCCAACCCATTGGCACGTATCCTGGACACACATAGACTGACTGGACCCAATTATAAAGATTGGCTCAGGAAACTACAAAATTATTTTGGGTTCTGAGAAGTTAACCCATGTATTTGGACCAGGACCCTCCCACCTTACCAGCTCCGTCCATCCATTGAACAGAGAGCGTCTCTGGAAAAAATGGATAGACGAAGATAATAAGGCCAGATATTACATGTTGGGCTCGATGTCTGATGAGCTCCAGCGCCAACATGAAGATATCGGGACTGCTCGCCAAATGTTGGCTCACCTGCAGGAGATGTTTGGTGAACAGAGTCGCGCAGCCAAATATCAAGTCACGAAATGACTTTTTAAGGCTAAGATGCGTGATGGGCAGTCAGTCCAAGATCACTGTCTGATGAATGATCAAGGACATGGAAGAGCTTGAGAAGCTCGGTGTGAAGTTAGACTTGGATCTGCAGAACGATATTATTCTGCAATCCTTGACTGATGCATATGGGCAATTCATCATGAATTACCACATGCATAAACTTCAAAATTCCTTGGCCGAATTAATGAATATGCTGGTTACCGCTGAGCTTTCTATGAAAGGTTCTAAAGGCTCAGTTCTTGCTATGGAACGGACTTCTTCCAAAAGAAAGTCTTATGGAAAGAAAAAGAAGTCTGTGAAAAAGCAAAAGGTGGAAGGATCAAAGAAGAAGAAGGCAGAGCCGAAGAAGAAGGCCGATGGCAAAGGAAAGTGTTTCCATTGCAACAGCGACGGCCATTGGAAGCGGAACTGCCCTACTTACCTGGCCACCCTGAAGAACAAGAAGGAAGGTCCTTCTGGAGGTATGCTCGTTATTGAGTCTAACCTTACGGTTTCTTCTGCATCCAGTTGGGTGCTTGACTCTGGTTCTAGTGCTCATCTGTGCACTTCTATGCAGGGTCTTGAGGATAGCAGGAGGCTGAGGGATGGAGACATGATCCTACGCATCGGTAATGGAGCAAGAGTTGCTGCAGTAGCCGTGGGAACATACCCTCTTCGATTACCATCTGGTTTAGACTTAGTTTTGAAAGACTGTTATTATGTGCCTGCAGCTAGCAGGAATTTGATTTCTGTTTCATGCTTAGCACTAAGAAGGCTATGTGATTACCTTCTTTAAGGACCATTGTAACATTCTTTATGAAAGAAATAAAATTGCAAATGGTTTCCTTATTAATGGTCTTTATCAGCTACATATTGATGTATCTATTCTGTTCTAACTATCGAGCAAAACGTGAATGCCAAACGACCTAGGGATAGTCCAAACGATAGATATCTATGGCACCTGAGATTAGGTCATATAGCAAGAAGATAGGATCAACAAATTGGAGAAAAATGGGCTATTGAGTCCATTGACTTTCGAGTCATATCCAACTTGTGAATCTTGTCTTCAAGGCAAAATGACTAAACTCCCTTTTGTTGGACATGGGGAAAGGGCCACAGATCTCCTTGCCCTAGTACATACTGATGTGTGCGGCCCATTTGATGTGCCGGCTAGAGGCAATTTTGTCTACTTCATTACCTTTACCGATGATCTGTCTAGGTATGGGTATGTGTATCTTATGAGACACAAGTCTGAAGCTTTTGAAAAGTTCAAAGAATTCAGACATGAAGTAGAAAAACAAACTGGAAAAACCCATTAAGGTTCTTCGATCAGATCGAGGAGGTGAATACCTTAGCCGAGGAATTCCTAGACTATCTCAAAGAAAAATGGCATAGTCTCTCAATGGACTCCACCAGGAACACCTCAACTCAACGGGGTTTCAGAATGGAGAAATCGGACTCTATTGGATATGGTTCGATCCATGATGAGCTTCACAGACCTCCCTGATTTTCTTTGGGGACACTCATTGTTAACTTCAATTTATCTACTGAATAGGGTTCCTCTAAAACCGTTCCTACCACACCGTATGAGATATGGCACGGTAAGAAACCAAGTCTGAGTCATCTCAGAATTTGGGGTTGTCCGGCTCATGTCAAAAGACAACAAGCGGACAAGTTAGAGTTTAGGTCCTTTAGAGCTCGATTCATAGGATATCCTAAAGAGTCATTAGGATACTATTTCTACATTCCAGAAGACCACAATGTGATTGTGAGTCGACATGCCATCTTTCTTGAAAAATAGTTTATTCAAGATAGCGGCATTGGAAAGCAGATCAAAGCTTGATGAGAAAGTCTCACAAGTACAACGAGCTAAGGACCAATTGGAACCAAATCAGGTTGAGCCAATAAGAACACTACCTCCTCCACCTCGTAGATCGGAAAGAGTTTTCCATCCCCCTGAAAGATACTTAGGTATTATTTCAGAGGAAAGTAGAGGAAAATGTTCCTCGTAGGTAATGGTGCTCATGGTGATGATCCCAAAACCTACAACGAGGCGATATCAGATATCGACTCCGAGAAATGGCTAGAGGCAATGCAGTCAGAAATTGACTCGATGCACTCAAACCAAGTCTGGACCTTGGTAGATCCACCAGAAGGTATAGTACCTATTGGGTGTAAATGGATCTTCAAGAGAAAGATTGGTGCAGATGGGAATGTGGAGACATTCAAGGCTAGACTAGTGGCAAAAGGTTATAGTCAATGCGAAGGCATTGACTATCAGGATACCTTTTTCCCAGTGGCTATGCTAAAATCCATCCGCACATTGCTTGCCGTTGCAGCCTATTTCGATTATGAAATATGGCAAATGGACGTGAAAATGGCATTCTTAAATGGATATCTTGAGGAAGATATCTATATGGAACAGCCGCTAGGTTTCACATCCAGTGATACTGATCACAAGGTTTGCAAGCTGCAAAGGTCCATATATGGACTTAAGCAAGCATCTCGGAGCTGGAACACTCGTTTCAATGATGTGATCAAAAAGTTTGGTTTCATCAAAAATGAAGAGGAACCATGTGTTTTCAAAAAGGTCAGTGGGAGCGCTGTTGTCTTCCTCGTATTGTACGTGGATGACATCCTCCTTATTGGGAATGATATTCCCATGTTGACACAGTCAAAATATGGTTGTCCAAGGAATTCTCCATGAAAGACCTAGGTGAAGCATCCTTTATTCTAGGAATTAAGGTCTATAGGGATAGACCGAATAGGATGCTAGGACTTTCACAGAAGATGTACATAGAGAAAGTACTAAAGAGGTTTAGTATGAAAAAACTCTAAGAGGGGATTAATACCCTTCAGACATGGTATTCATCTTTCCAAGAAGATGTGCCCTAGCACACCTGAGGAAATAGAACGCATGAGCAAGATCCCTTATGCTTCTGCAATAGGGAGCCTCATGTATGCCATGCTATGTACACGACCTGATATAGCCCATGCTGTGAGTGTCACAAGCAGATATCAGTCAAATCCAGGTGAAGAACACTGGACTTCTGTGAAATGTATCCTTAAGTACTTAAGAAGAACTAAGGATATGATGTTGGTCTTTGGTAATAGGAGAACTCCAAGTCCAGGGATACACAGACTCGAACTTTCATGTCCGATATAGATGATCGAAAGTCGACATCTGGGAGTCTGTTTGTGTGCAATGGTGGTGCTGTCAGCTGAAAAAAGAGTTCAAAGCAAACAATGATAGCAGATTCCACCATGGAAGCAGAATATATCGCTGCATCAGAGGCTGCGAAGGAAGCATTCTGGTATAAGAAGAAGTTTGCTGCAGAAATTGGAGTAATGCCATCAGATGCCATTCCTCTATACTGCGACAATAATGGCGCCATAGCCCTTGCTAAGGAGCCGAGGTCTCACCAAAAATCCAAGCACATTGAGCGGCGATACCACCTCATCCGCGATTACCTCGAGAAGGGTTACGTCGAGGTCAAGAGAGTCGACTCCATAGATAATGCGGCAGACCCACTTACAAAGCCGTTGGGCCAGCAGAAGATCGAAGCCCACCTTGAGAAGATGGGACTTAGACTTTATAGCCAATTGGCTTTAGGATCAAGTGGGAGATTGTTAGATATATGTGCCCTAGAAGCCAGAATTGGCTGACACTTGTAATACACTTCTAAGGGGCAAAATTATAATTTTGATTATAAATTAATAAAATGGATTTATTTTCTATCACATATGTGTATTTAGTGTCTGTGATACATCCTTTGAGTTAATGGTAATGATAATTCATATTTTCAAGAGTTGAAAATTTAAGACATGAATAATCATTATTAACTCATAAAATGCTCCTGACCATGTAGGATCATCACGAGGATGGTGATTGATCCGAAAGGATTTGGTGTACAATCGCTTCTCTTTAGTAGATGAGTCTTGAGTCTATGGTGTGGAGACACCGGAGTGAGAGTATAGGTACTCGTTAGAGAACGAGGGCACTGAGCGTGACCACCTCGAGTAGTCATTAGGAAGTCTACCTTCTCGTCGAATGACTGACTCGATGCTGCAGTGGTATGTCTGGTTCTTTGACCTGAGGTGCATCGGATAGTTCACCTTGAGGATGTTATAGTTTGACTACACCATTACTCGGTCTCCTAGCCATTCAGGAACCCTGAGGTGTATCTTTGGCTATAGCATGTTCATTGTAGGAACTGGATTGCATCAAGATGGAATCTATCTACCTCAGGTGGATAGAGGAGCAGCCCTATGATGATCATGAGAATCAAGTCCATAAGCCCATGGCCATGGTAGAGAGTGAAATAATAGAAAGAGTTTCTATTTAGGATTTTCACATCATGGACTTGAATCGAAATGATTAAATCATATGATAGAAATTAGGGTTTAATGAGTTCACCTTAATCCTAATCTGATCAGGGCTCAAGATAGAAGAACTTAATCACATAGGTAGCTGCACCGAGAGGTTCATTTTTAGTTTTGATGGGTTGCCACCATATGTTGCTAGGTGTCACTGGTGGATTTTGAGAGCAATTAGAATGATTTATATGATCGATCATTCTAAGTTGTCTGAATCAGAAGAGTTCTGATCCATCAAAAGAAGTTTCGATGATGTCAATGATGGAGATCATGACATATCCCATTACCATACAGAACTGAACCTAGTTGGGTCACACAAACAAGGGTTTGGATCTAGATATCATTAATTAGACTAACCTAGTTCAATTGATTTGAATAAGATTTAATTAGGTTAAAGGAAATCATGCTAGCACATGATTGAGCTTAACATTCTCTTTTTTCTATTTTAAAAGTTATCTCGACTGAGCCAAATGAGTTTATGCTCACTCAGATACCTTTACCTGGTCTGACTGAAGCTTGTCCAAGTCAAAAAAGGGTTGTCTTAATTTATGAGATAAATTTGAGACAACACCTCCCATTTTCCATCACCCGCTAATTCTTGTACTTTGACTTGGTCAAACATTGACCTTTGACCCTTGGACATCTGCCCATGTGTCATACACTTATTGGAGAGTAGATAGGGGCTTGTCCCCTCTCTTGAAATTGGAAAGAAGGGGGCACACACCTAGGATGGCATGCGCCCATGGATAGGGACGCTGGAGTCCCATACGGATGGGACTCCAGGTTGCTTCTTAGTTTTTACTTAAGTAGCCCTTGGCTATCTACTTTGACCAGTCTTAGGCACCATCTAAGAATGAACCTATGGGTCTTTCATTTGATTGGATCAGGTGATGTCATCCTACCAATCAGATTTAGATCTGATTGAATGAAGCAACATGATTGGCCGGGGTGATGCAGCACTGCATGGCGCAGTAGAGTCTATAAAAAGACCCTATCTACGCCCACATTGGAGAACCCCTCTTCCAAGCTACGTCGAAAGGCTGTCCCTCTCCCTTCTCCATGCCACCATCTGGTCTTCTCCCTCCTTTCCATGCCCAAGAAAGTTGGGTTCTTCTGATTGGTGCAAGTCAAGCAAGAAAGGCTAACAAAAAAGGAAGAAGGCAGCACTGCTGCAGAGACGATGGGTGATCTTTAGAAGGTATTTTGAAGATCCTCCAAATCAGATACAGATCTAATTTTTGAACAAAAGAAAGAGAAGGAGAAGATCTCTAGATCCAATCTAAGTGGATATCGGTAGAGTCCAGGCGTTTGCATGGCTACATCCAGAACCTCAAAGCTTCCATAGGATCATCAACGGGTAATCAGATTATCAAAGATCAAGGTAAAAATTAATTCAGAATTAATTTAGTTTTATTTTTTTAATTATTAGATTATAAATTAGATCTAAAAAAATGTCAGATCTGATTTGGATCTGAGAGAAAATGTTTGAAATATGCCTCTTGATCCAATCAGATCTGAACGAACTTGACCTAGGAAATCAGGAGGAAATCAGGATTTCCCTTTAGCTTTCGCCAAGGAAGCTTTCTTGCAGGGGTTCAAGATCTACATGAGGGTCATAAAGAACTTCCCCGAGGTTGACCTTGACCTTCTAATGGATGACTCTAGTGAAGAAGCAGGTCCCTCCAATGCTGGTGCTGCCTCTCCCACCATCAAAACTGCCCCTGAAGTTCTAAGCCTATGGCCGTGGTCTCCAAACTTGCTCCTATATTGACCTCGTCCACTACTGTACCAACTGAGGTCAAAAACTTTTGATGACTTATACTTTTTCCTCTTTTTTTCAATGTATTCAAACATTTCATTAATGCAATGAAAGTGTATTAAATTTCATACTTGTATTGTGGCATTTGTTATTCAAAACTCCTCTGACGAGCAAAGCCCTGACTCTCCTCTTCCTGTCGAAGCTGTGCCACTACCTGAAGGCGTCCCTTTAAAATCCATTGTTGAAAACTTGAAAAAGGAAGTTCATCAGCTGAGAAAGAAGTTAAAGAAGGTTGAAGTTGAACTTCAAAAGTTGAGGAAAAGCTGCTTAGAGTTAACGATCGAGGTTACTTGCTTATGCCAAGTGCATAAAAAGGACTCAATGGATTATATCAGAAAGAAAAGGATTTTGAAGTTGAGCTTAAAGAGTCCAAAAAGCATGCTAGTGAGAAGACCTGATTTTTAACAGCCAAAGCTAGCTCCCTTAAAGTTAAGCTTAATGCAGCAAAAGAAAAATATTTACTATTGGAGGGGAGCTCACCATGGTCTTCTGAGAAGGTGTGGTACAACTAGGTTTGGTCAAAAAAAATTTTAGAGCTCCAGAGACATCTTCAGGATACCGAAGCTTGGCACAACAATTATAGAGTATGCTGGATGGAGAAAATGTCTAAACTTGAGCACAAGCTTAAGGCCACTAGAGACGAAGTGACCCATCTTCGAAGATAGCTAGCCAATAGTCAGTAGCCGGTGTTAGCAGAGAGTCAGAGCAACTCGCTTCTTTAAAGAAATGCTTTGGTGATCTTTCAGCATCATACGAGAAGGATAATGCCAAACTTCAACAACTGAAGATCTAAATGACATATGAGCATCGAGCCGTAAAGGATGTGGAGGCCGAGTAGGAGGTCCTAAGAAGGCAGCTGCAGGAGTCCAAGGATAATTTTTAGTGGGCCGATAAATTATTTATGGAGAGTCTATTGAAAAGGAAAGAACTTGGAAAAGAAATCATCAGTTTGAAGCAATCTTTGGCAATGGCAGGGATCGATAGCCCAAAGTCTGAGGATTCCAAGCCCTCTTAGGACTTTGTTCATTTTTTCTCTCCCCTCTATTTCTTTTTTGTACATGGTCTTGCGGACCTTTGTAATAGACTCTAGGTTTAATAAAATGAAGTTTTCCTCAATTATTTCTTTGTCTTGCATAGATTTGCCTTTCTCTTGTTTTTGCCATTTTCTTCGCCTCATCCTTTGTTGAAATAACTATTGAAAGATGATTTTTCTCCTGCCTCTTCATGACCAGAGATCTTTATCCATGCTAGGATGGGATTATCCTTCCATTTCCACCTTAGTCGGTCTTTCTTTGTCCTCCTGTCAAGGTAAGATCCTCCCTCTGCTCTCGATGAGGTCGACCTTCACTTTGTCCCCCTGTCAGGATGGGATCCTCCTCTTGTTCCTGACGAGGTCAATCTTTACCTCTTTCAGACTGAGATCTTCCTCCTATCTTAAGCAATCGAAGGTCTTCATGTATGTCAAGATGTGGTTCTCCTCCTGTCTTAGGCAATTAGAGGCCTTCATCTGTGTCAGAATGAGGTTGTCCTCCTACTTCTAACATGGTTAGTAGGGGCACTTGAAGGGCCATCGCAGGGGCCTTCCTCTTCCTCCTATTTTAAGTAATTGGAGGTCTTGATCTTGCTCATGTTAGGATGAGATCTCCTCCTATTCCTAATAGGGTGGTAGGGGCATAAAAGTGCTATTAAAAGGGCCTCTCCCCTCCTTCTGTCTTATATGATCGGAGGTCATTATCTTGTTCATGTTAGGATGAGGTTCTTCTCCTATTTCTAATAGGACAGTAGGGATACAAAAGGGCCATTGAATGGGCCTCTCCCCTCCTCCTGTCTTACATGATCAGAGGTCTTCATCTTGCTCATGTTAGGATGAGGTTATCCTCCTATTCCTAATAGGACAGTAGGAATGCAAAAGGACTATTAGAAGGCTTCTTTCCTCCTCCTGTCTTACATGACTGAAGGTCTTCATCTTGCTCATGTTAGAATGAGGTTCTCCTCGTATTCCTAATAGGATAGTAGGGGTGCAAAAGGGCCGTTGATCGGGCCTCTCCCCTCCTCCTATTTTACACGATCGGAGATCTTCATCTTGCTCATGTTAGGATGAGGTTCTTCTCCTGTTCCTAATAGGACAGTAGGGGCGCAAAAGTGCCATTTAAAAAGGCTTCCCCCTCCTATCTTACACGATCGGAGGTCTTTGTCTTGGTTCGAGAATGAAGTTTGGTTAAGTCATTTTCTGTTATTACATAATTTTGCACCAAAGGATAGAGATATTGAATGATAAAATTTTATTGAGGTAAGATTACTTGTAATACAATCGCAAGTTCTCTAAATTTCATGGTTGCGGAAGTGTTGCCCCTCCGAGCTCCTTCAAGTAATAAGTTTTGGGTTGGATGACCTCCTTAACTTCATACAGGCCTTCCTAATTTAGTGTGAGCTTTTCTTGGTTCTAAGGTTGTGACACAGCCGCACACCAGAGTACCAAGTCCCTCACTTTGAATACTTTGCCTCTAACCTTGGAGTTGTAGTAGCGGGCTACTTTCTGCTTGTAGACCGCCATCCAAACTTGAGCTTCTTTTCTTTTTTCTTCCATTAAGTTGAGATTAACCTTAAGATCCTATGAGTTCTACTGCTCATTGAATGCCACAACTCATGCCGATGGAAGTTTAAGCTCTATTAGGGTGACTGCCTCTATTCCGAAGGCCAAGGCTAATGGAGTCTCACCAGTTGGCAGCCTTTGGACAGTTTGGTATGCCTAGAGTACATGGTAGAGTTCATCTATCCAAATATCTTTTGCTATCTCAAGTCTTTTTTTGATACCTTGCAATAGAGTTCTATTAATTACCTCAGCCTTGCTATTTGCCTATGGATGGTCTATTGATGTAAAATTGTGAGATATATTTAGGTCTTCACTAAACTTGATGAATTTTGCTCCAGCAAACTATCACCCATTATCTATTATAAGAGTTTGAGGTAGATCAAATTTGCAAACAATTGACTTTTAGATGAAGTCTTGCACTTTAGCTTCGGTAATCTTTGCTAGAGATTCATCTTCGACCCACTTTATGAAGAAATCAATTGCCACCAGTAGAAACTTCCATGGTCTAGATGCCATAGGAAAGGGCCCAAGTATGTCCATTCCTTATGGTGCAAATGGCCATGGGGCACTCAGGGGGGCAAGCTCAGAAGTCGGCTGTCTCTGAATATTAGCATTCCTTTGACATCGGTCATACTTTTTGATATACTCTATTGAATCATAATATATTATCGGCCAATAGTAGCCCTACCGAAGTAGTTTATAAGATAAAGATCTAGCCCCTACCTAACTTCCGTAGATTTCTTCATGCACTTTCTATAATGCAAAATCAGCCTCAGAAGACTGGAGACATCTCAATAGTGGTAAAGAGTATGATCTTTTATACAACTTATTTTCATATAAGACATATCGGAAGCCTAATTTCTTAGTTTTTGAACTTCTTTTGGATCATAAGGAAGAGTTTCATTCTTGAGATAAGCAATTAGTAGGTCAATCCTGTAGGGCTTATGATCGATCTGCATCACAATTGTGACTCCTCCAAACTTGGGCATTTCAGAACTTAAAAGAAGACTTCTTTTAGCAATCCACTTGGTGCAAGTGTGGCTAGCATAGAGAGAAGGTTGGCTCTGGTATTTTCTGCTCTTAGAATATGTTGAATATTAAAACTATTGAAGACTGGAGTCAAGTTCTTTACTTTCTTGAGATATTTTATCATGCCTTCTTTTCGAGCTTCATAATTATCACTAATTTGTCTGACCATCAATTGAAAATCACTATAAGCTTGGAGTTGATCCACTTCCAACTCTTTGGCTATCCTTAGGCTGCAATCAGAGCTTCATATTCAGCCTTATTGTTTGTTGTAGGAAATTCGAAGTGCAGCGCACATTTGGTAATGACTCCTTCGGGGTTTACCAAGATTAACCCAGCACCTCTGTCCGAAGCATTGGATGAGCCATCCACATACAGAGCCCAAAAGCCTTTAGAAAGGTTGGTACTTTCTGTAATGGAGCTCGACTATAACCATGGGATGCTGGTTTCATTCTATGCCAGTTTGGTCTCATCCGGGATGGTACATTCCACTACAAAATCTATCAATATTTGAGCTTCGAGATTGAAAGTGGATGTCAAACTCTGTGAGTTCAATCGCCCATTTTGCAATTCTTTTAGAGGTGTCTGTTCGATGAAGAACTGCCTTGATTGGTTGATCAGTAAGGAGGATTATAGTGTGCCCCTGGAAATAAGGTCGAAGTCTCTAGGCTGCGATCAGTAGAGCATAAATTAAATTTTCTAACTTAGTGTACCTGATCTCATCATCTCTCAAGACTCAGCTTATGTAGTAGATTGGCCGCTGCACCTTTGCCTTTTCTTTAACTAGGACTGTTGCAAGGGCCACTAAGGAGACTGCTAGGTATAAAAATAGGTCTTCTCCTAGTTTAGGCTTGGCTAATAAGAGAGGTGAGCCGAGGTAGTTCTTGAGTTCTTCAAATGCCTGTTGACATTCGACGGTCCAGTAGATGTTCTTCGATTGTTTGAGGATTCGAAAGAAGGACATGCATCACTCGACCAACCTCGAGATGAAGCGGTTTAGGGCTGCCATCTTTCCTATTAGGCGTTGAACTTCTTTTATTGATTTTGGGACAGTCATCTCTTGAATGGCCCAAATTATTTCTAGATTTACCTTAATTTCAGGCCTCGATACCATGAAACCTAGAAACTTTTCTGAGGTTACTCCAAAGGTGCACTTGATCAGATTCAACTTTATCTTGTATCTTCGAAGGCTGCTAAAGGTCTCCTCAAGATCGGCTATATGATTTGTTGAGGATTGGCTCTTGACAAGCATATCGTCTGCATAAACCTCCATGTTGTGGCCAATCTGCTCCTTAAAGATCTTATTCACCAAGCGTTGATAGGTCACACCTGCATTTTTGAGTCCAATGGGTATAACTCTATAATAATAAAGACCACGATCAGTAATAAAAGTAGTTTTTTTCTCATCTTCTAGAGTCATCCAGATTTGGTTATAGCCGAAGAAGGCATCCATGAAGGTGAGAAGCTCGTGGCCCAAAGTTGCGTCCATTAGTTGATCAATTCTAGACAGGAGGTAGCTATCTTTTGGGTAGGCCTTGTTCAACTTTTTGAAATCTATGCACATTCTCTATTTTCCATTTGCCTTCTTAACAAGAACCATGTTGGAGATCCAGTTTGGATAGGAGACTTTTAGGATGAACCCGATCTTGAGGAGCTTATCAACTTCTTCTGCAATTGCATTTTGTATCTCTAGGGCATGGTTGTGCATCTTTTCTTTCACTGGTTGATATTTGGGATCAACAACCAGACGATATTCCATAACTTTGATGTCAATTTTGGGCATCTCCATGGGGGCCCAAGTGAAAACATCTACATTCTTTCATAGAAATTCAATGAGTTACTTGTGCACCCCTTCTCCTAAATTGGAGCCGATTTGCACCATGTGCTCTTTATTGCCGTCATTCAAAGGAACTAAGACAATATCTTCCACGGGTTCTCCCCGTTCTTCTATAAGGTTGTCCCAGACGTCCAGGCCATCAATCGAACATGGGTCTAATTGTTCTCCCCTTTGTAAGGAAATCAGATAACAATGCCTTGCTAGAGCTTGGTCTCCCTTGACTTCTTCGATCCCACAGTTTGTTAGAAAATTTATCTTCAAATAGTAGGTTGACACTACTGCCCAAAGTGTGTTTAGATTAGATCGACCAAGAATTGCATTATAAGCAGATGGAGCTTTTACCATCAGAAAATCCACTTATGCTCTGGACTATCTTGGATATCGCCCTGCAGCTACAGTTATAGTTATTATCCCTTCAACTGGCACTGTATTACTAGTGAAGCCAACCAATGGAGAACTCATCGATCCAAGCCGGTTATTAGGTATAGATATTTTGGATAAAGTATCATAAAACAAGACATTGGCTGAACTTCCATTATCGATAAGAACGTGGCGTACATCATAGTTTGCAATATTTAAAGTTACTAAAACCACATCATTCTATGGGAACTAAACTTCTTGTGCATCTTCCTCAGTAAAAGTGAAGGGCTCCTCAGTTCTCCACCTTTTAGCTGATCCCTCAAACCCATTGGCCTCCCCCCATCGAAGTCTCCTAAAGATGGTGTTGATGATACCAAGAGGTGGCCGATCTTCCTGCTGCTCTTCCCTCGGTGGTTCCAGTTGCGATAGTGCCCTCGGTCGTTCTTCTCTTATCTCAAGCCAACATCGCAAGAATCGATCAAGTCGGCCTCTCCTAATGAGCTCCTCAATTTCATCTTGGAGCTGGATGCATTCTTCAGTATCGTGACCATGGTCACAATGGTAGAAATAGTACTTGTTAGGATTACACTTGCTATGGTGAGTATGCATCCTTTCATATCTTGATAATTGCTCCTTAATTTTCATTAACACTTAGGATTTTAAAGCATTGAGGGAAGCATAGTTATGGAACCTTCTGAGGGGAGGTCTCCTTCATGCCCTTCCATCCGATTTTCTTTGACGGCAAGCTCGAGGAGGGGTTCGAGCTCGTTTGTGCTAAGAGGGAGTTTGAGAGTGCGGTCGAACTTCATTTAGCTTCTCTTCAACAGCGGGCTTGCTAGACTCGCCTGCTTGCAGCTTTCTTGTGGCTTCCTCATCCTTCAGCTTGAAGGCTTCCTCAGCTTGGGCATATCCTTCAGCCCGAGCCAATAGGTCAGCAAAACTTCTCTCTAGGAAAAATAGTAGGTCATTCTTCTAAAGGCCGCAATTCAGTGTGGTCATGGCAATAAATTGGTCCAAGGTTTGGACCTCCAGGACAGCAACATTGAAGCGATTAACATAGGCTCGGATGGACTCCCCATCCTTCTACTTGATGTTAATGAGGGAGTCCAAACCTCATCTGGGATGTCGACTGTTGATGAAATGAGCCATAAATTGATGGCTCATCTGATCAAAGAAGAAGATCGTACCTGATTTTAGCATCGAGTACTAGTTTCTTGCTACTTCCTTTAGAGTGGATGGGAAGACTCGGCACAAGATGGTGTCTAGTGCAACATGGAGCAGCATTATGGTTCGAAAGGCCTCCACATGGTCGATCGGATTAGTAGTCCCATCGTACTCTTGAATTGAGAGAGCTTGAAGTTCAGCAGGATTGATTCCTACATGATTTGTTGGTAAAAAGGGAGGTCGGTGCAGATGTGGTCATGGTGAGCTAGGGCGGCATGGCGAAGCTCTTCGATCCATTGGTCCATGTCCTGCAGCCTTTGATCAAGAGCATCACCTCAGACATGGACCTCGAAGGGTTTCCTACTGTAGATTGGGAAGGTCTCCTCTGAAGAAGAATCATGGTTTGAGCAGGGATCCTTCACCTTCCATTTCCCCTTCCTAGGGGTGTCGGGTCTACTGACCCATGTATGCCTCCTCATGACTGGTTCTTGAAACTCCGATGGAAGATTTTCTAGCTAGGCCGCCATCGAAGGTCGCCGCATGGTCTGCACCATTTTAAGTGAGGTCTCGAACCTACTGCACCAGCAGATTGAACTGCTCTAGATCCACCATTGCCATCGGGGAAGGAGGTGGAGATGCTGGTGATGGTGTTGAAGTAGGCAGATTTGGCTAAGATCTAGTGGCAGAGCTGGTGGGTCGCCGGATGGTTGCCTTCTTTGGAGGCATTCCCTAAAATGAATGAGATCAATAGAGATGGATTTTCAAGGATAGAAAAGAGAAGGTAAACAAAATCAATGGAGCACTCCTTTTAGAACAAGGGTATGTTAGGGAGAAACCCTCACCTACCAAAGTCAAATAAAACACCAGGTCTTGAGATGACCTCATCTGGCGATGACAATCATGACCGACTTAGGAATCCTAGATCAACGCTGAGGTCGTAGACCCTCAACTTGGACTTGCAAGCCAACTTCCTCTATTCTGATTGCCAGCTTTTTCAGAAGACTCTGGAACCTACAAGGTGTTGTGGGTTTCATCCAGACGAGCTTGAATAGTGATGACAACCCTCTAAGCAATTAGATATTCGATCTTGGTGTGATATGGCCTGGCCGACCTTGAATCTGCTTAAACTCCTCCCCAACTAGAACTTTCCTGGGCTAGTTGACCTTGATCTATAGAGCTACACCCTAGATGGACTTCTGCAAGATGCTGTGAGTGGTGGGTCTTTGGATTCTCGCACCAAGAATCTTGTACATGCAAGCAAAAGGACCTTGGCATCAATCCTTAGTTCTGCGAATGCTAGTCAATAAACAGATGATCTTGGAGACATTCGAGCCTCTCTTGAACTGCTATCTCCTCCAGGTTGGACTCCTTCCAGTCTCCTCCAGCAGATCTTCTTTTGGACTCCTCCAGTCAGACTCCATCCAAATGATCTCCACCAGTCTTCCTCCTTTCGGATGACCTCCCTAGTTAGATTTTCTTCCAAGCGAACTCCTTTCAGTAGTCAAAAAAACCTTCTTTGATCAACCTACTTCCAGTCGATCTTCTTTCGACCACCCAGAAGAACCTCATCTTCCACATAAATCTAGCTACTTACTCAGTACAAGCCAACCCACATACGGGCAACCTTAAAAGGAGTTCGAACATCTCTAGAAATGTTATGACTAGAAAGTTCTTCACTAACAATACCTGCTCCCTTTGAGCTCCAACTATTAAATCCCAATGGACCGACAAGTCATGACAACAAACATCATTCTAGGTTGGCACATCCCAAACATGGACACCACCTTCCATAACAAACTCCATGTGGCTTGAGCGGTCTACTACTAGATAGTTATGACTATCACCATCAGTTTGTTATACGCTCCGTCTATAAAACAGACTTCCTAGATATGTTTTCTCTAAGCTCTGATTCTCCTTTCCATCACTCTACCTCTAAATTTTTTGAGCACTCCATTTCTGTTGATTAGAAGAGATGACTTGATCGTCAGGATCCTATCGGAGCCACCTCCTAACTCCGATCAGGACTTCTATTTTGTAGGTTCTCGGTGGTGTCCTCATCTTTTCCTACTCCAGCTATGCTCCGACGTCTATCAGATTTTGCACCAATAGGATTGGTTCTAGAGGAAGGGCCCCCTTTGAACCCTTATTCTAAAAGGAGTGCTCCATCGATTTTGTTTACCTTCTTTTTTTGATCCTTCAAAGTCCATCTCTGTTTGATCTCGTTCACTTTAGGAAATGCCTCCAAAGAAGGTAACCACCCAGCGATCCACCACCTCTACCATCAGATCTGAGCCAAATTCATCTGCTTCAATACCATCACTGGCATCTCCACCTCCTCCCCCGATCGCAATGGTGGATCTAGAGTAGTTCAACCTACTGGTGCAGCAGATTCGAGACCTCACCAAAATGGTGCAGACCATGCAGTGACCCCTGATGGTAGTTCAGCTGGAAAATCTCTCATTAGAGTTCCAAGAAACAATCCTAAGGCGGCATACTTGGGTTAGTAGACCCGACACCCTTGGGAAGGAGAAATGAAAAGTAGAGGATCCCTGCTCAGACCATGATTCTTCTCCATAGGAGACCTTCTCCATCTACAATCAAAAACCCTCTGAGATCTATGATCGGGATGATGCTCTTGATCAAAGGCTATAGGACATGGACTGATGGATCGAAGAGCTCCACCATGCCACCTCGGCACATAATGACAACATCTACATTGACCCTCCTTTTTCTCAACAAATCATACAAGAATCAATTTCGACGAACTTCAAGCTCCCTCAATTCGAGAGCTATGATGGGACCACTGATTTTATCGACCATCTGGAGGCCTCTAGACCGTGATGTTGCTCCATGCTACACCAGACATCATCTTATGCCGAGCCTTCCAATCCACTTTGAAGGGAGTAGTAAGAAACTGATACTCGATGATGAAGCTGAGTCTGATCTTCTCCTTCGATCAGATGAGCTATCAGTTTGTGGTTCATTTCACCAGCAGTTGACATCCTAGATGAGGATTGGACTCCCTCATTAACATCAAGCAAAAGGATGGAGAGTCCATTTGAGCCTACGTCAATCACTTAAATGCCGCTGCCCAAGAGGTCCGAAACTTGGACCAATCCATTATCATGGCCACACTGAAGGATGGCCTTTAGAAGAATGACTTGCTATTTTCTCTGGATAAGAAGTACCCCAAGGATTTTGCTGATCTATTGGCTCGGGCAAAAGGGTATGCTCGAGCTAAGAAAGCCTTCAAGTTGAAGGATGAGGAAGCTGCAAGAGAGTGGCAAGCAGGCAAGTCTAGCAAGCCCATAGTTGAAGAGAAGCTAAATGAGGAACTCAACCATGTACTCTAAGCATATCGAACTATCCAAAGGCTTCCATCTAGGGAGACTTCATTTATCTTGGCCTTTGAAATAGAGGCAGTCATTCCAATAGAGCTTAAACTTTTATCGTTACAAGTTGTGGCATTCAATGAGTAGTAGAACTCATAGGATCTTAGGGCTAACCTCGACTTGTTGTAAAAAAAAAAAAAAAAAGCTCAAGTTTGGATGGCAACCTACAGGCAGAATGTAGCCCGCTACTATAAATCCAAGGTCAGAGGAAAAGTATTCAAAGTGGAAGAGTTGGTCCTCCTGCATGCGGCTGTGCCACAACCTCAAAACTAAGGAAAGCTCGCACCAAATTGAGAAGGCTCATATGAAGTTAAGAAGGTCGTCCGATCTGAAACTTATTATTTGAAGGAGCTCGGAGGGGCAACACTCCCGTGATCCTGGAATTTGAAGAACTTATGAATGTATTATGGGTATGTGAAGATTTGTGGTGCTCCCAAGCCTTGGGAGGCCACGGGCGGAGCCAGGGTGAGGGCTCTATGGAGACTAGGATAGGTATGGTCCTAGGGCTAGGACAAGAGTAGTCCTAGGATGGAGACAGTATGTAGCTCTTCACGGACTTAAGGTTTAGGAATTGAGGGCCTCAAGGGGTTTGGTTGGTGCTTCAGAGACTTGGGACACAAGATGGAGCAAGGAATCAAAGTCGGAGCTTGAAGACTGCAGAAAAAGAATTTTCTACAAGTTAGCCGACTCAGTCCAAAATTGGATCGGCTAAGTCTCAAAGCACAGGCAAAATAGAGAGCTGCATGTTCAGGACTACTGGCACGGTACAGAATTAGATCGGCTTAGTTTCAGACAAAGCCAGCTCAGTACGGGCTAAGTCTCAGAGCACAGGCAAAATAGAGAGCTGCATGTTCAGGACTGCTGGCATGACACAGAACTAGACCGGCTTAGTTTCAGACAGAGCAGGCTCAGCATTGAGCCGGCTCAATGCATGGGCAGTGTTTTGCAAGGATCTATTTTAGACTAGGGTCTGGGTTGATCCTAGGGATCTTAAGCCCTAGTTTGAGAGATCTTAAGGGAGCTAATTCATGTATGGATTGGGTCTAGATCCAGAGGATGAGAGCATGGGAGATATGGGTGTACATGGGCTCAGTGAGTGCTTTCATGTATTGGGTTAGTCGGAAAGTTTTTTGGTCGGACCTAATAGCTATGTATAAATACATAAGTTGTATTAGGATTTTCAAGGTTGGAATCAATATAGATCTTTTCTCCCTCAACTCTCTTCTTCTCTTCTCTCTAGAGTTGCCACCCTAGGGTTCTTGAACAAGGCCTAGACAAGGGGGGTGTCTCCCTCAAGCCCAAGGAGGGAGGCACCCCATTATAGATCTAGGTGGAGGATAGGTGGTTTGCTGCCTATAGAAAATATCATAGGTTCCTTCAGATCTATGCTAAAGATCAGGGGCTTCCACAACATGGTATCGGAGCTTGTGATGCCAAGGATGATTGGCATTTGAGCAATATCATGGAACATCAATTGATATCAAGAAGAGGTGGTGCCAGTTGGTGTGCTTACATCTAGTATCAGAGCCTGATGATGCATGAAAGAGAAGGAGAAGTCATACAAGGTGAAATCAAAAATCTGCACAAGGATTCCATGGTATGTCTCAAATCTATCTTTGTTTTTGCTATGGTTTGCCCAATCGGGAGCAGCGAGTTGAAGGTGGAGGTTGAGACGATTAATGGAAAGGGTTTTTTCTTGGGTGGAAGGATTGGGTGCATGATTTGCTAATCGATCTTGGTGGAAAGATTGGGGTGTATGACAGTTATGTGACAAGAAGGGAGCACTAGAGTGTTGCAGTAGCATTTTTCTGAAGATGCAGGGTTGAGAGAGGCTCGATGATGCAACAGTCGAGGGAGGTATCTTAGTAGAGAGCATCAGGGTTCTCTAGGAAGATGGGCAGTGTAAGGCTGTTGAAGATAGATTTTTTTAGGGATAATGGTCGAAGAAAAGCTGAAGAAGCAAGTATACATCCTTCGATGTCTAGAAGATAGGAAGTAGTCGAAGATATATTCAGCAGTTTGATCAGAGCATGAATTTGTAGAGCCTTGAGAGTGATGGAGATAGATGACCCATGGAGATCTAGTAGATCAGGACGGATGGCTGTAGAGCGGTGTAGAGATGAGCTAGGAAGCGCTGGAGTGCTGCAGGAGTGCTACTTGGAGACATAGGGTTGAGAGAGGCTCGGCTCGGTGGTGTAGCAGTTGAGGAGTGTATCTCAGTAGATGGTGTCAGCAGCTCCCCAAGAAGATCAAGAGCAGGTCTTAGGAAGAGCCAGGAGGTCTCAGGTAGCACCAAGAGGTCTCAGGTAGTTGAGAGTATCATGGATTAGGTTTCTTCTATAGGAGCACTAGGGAGAGTAGCGGTTCAGATGGAGGATGGTTCTTCGGGCGCAACTGAAGCGATAGCTAGTGTAGGGGCAGAAGAGAAGGACTAAGGTGGAATTTCTTAGGGTTCAGTCACTGGACTAAGAAGAGTTGGATGAGCTCTTGGATTTCAGAGGTGCCCGTGGGTTGTGGAGGTATCTGAGATAGCTTCGAAGGGATCCACGGAGTGTGGAGGATTCGAAGGGGTAGCAATGGTGTTTGAGGTGTAGCAGCAGGCTCAATAGTGCAGCATTGAGTGGTTAGCCTCGAGGGACTCAATGATAGAGTCGACTTCTGTGGCATCAGATGGACATCGGATATAGGTGGAGCACCGGGCAGAGGTGGCTTCATAATTGGAGAGTAATTTGATATGAGTTCAAAGCAGAGGGGTGCGGAAGGATCGATATCCTAGCACTAGCACCGATGATGCATAGTTTCAGGTGGAGCGGCATGTGTAGGAGGATAGGCGTAGTTCTAAGGAGACCATGTCAGGGTTTGTAGCGAGTGTCGGTATAGAAATATTGCGGGTTCTCTAGAAAAGTCCAGAAAAAGTGATGCTGCTGCTAAGTAGAAGGGATCCTACAATTTGAGGATAGTGCAGAGGTGCAAGCCAAGGTCTTCAGCGGTGGAGGCAGTCATCCCAAAGGTTTCAAGGGTGCATAACAGCTGAAGAGGAATGACAGAGGTGATGATTGCATAAGGGGCTGTCGAGTGCGTAGGGATAGTAGGATCATGCAGGAGGTCATTGTCGAGGGATTTGCCAAGTCTTGGGAGCATCAAGGTAGAGATTGTGAGGATTTATGGTGCTTTCAAGCCTTGGGAGGCCACGGGTAGAGCCAAGGTGAGGACTCTAGGGAGACTAGGATAGGTGTGGTCCTATGGCTATGATAGTTGTCCTAGGGTGGAGGCAGCATGTAGCTCTTCATGGGCTTGAGGTTTAGGTATTGAGGGCCTGAATGGGCTTGGTTGGTACTTCGGAGATCCAAAACATAAGGTGGAGTAAGGAACCAAAGTCGGAGCTTGAAGGCTGTAGAAAAAGGATTTTCTGCAGGTTAGCCAGCTCAGTCCAAAACTAGATCGGCTAAGTCTCAGAGCATAAGCAAAATAGAGAGCTACGCATTTGGGACTGCTGGCATGGCACAGAACTTGGATGGCTTAGTTTCAGATTGGGCCGACCCAGTGGAACTAAGTTGGCTCAGTGTTGAGACTGAGCCAGCTCAGTGCATGGGCACAGTTATGCAAGGGTCTATTTTTGGCTAGGGTCTGGGTTGATCCTAGGGGTCTTAAGGCCTGGTTTGAGAGGTCTTAAAAAGACTAATTCATGTATGGATGGGGTCTAAATCCAGAGGATGAGAGCATGAGAGACATGGGTGTACATGGGCTCGGTGAGTGCTTTCACGAATTGGATTAGCCTGGGAGTTTTTTGGTCTGGCCAAATAGCTATGTATAAATATATAGGTTGTATTAGGATTTTTAAGGTTGGAATCAATATAGACCGTTTCTTCCTCAACTCTCTTCTTCTCTTCTCTCTAAAGTTGCTGCCCTAGGGTTCTTAAAGAAGGCCTAAAGAAGGGGGGCATCTCCCTCAAGCCCAATGAGGGAGGCACCCCATCATAGATTTAGGTAAAGGATTGGTGGTTTGCTACCTATAGAGAACATCACAGGTTCCTTCAGATCCATGCTAAAGATCAGGGGCTTCTACAACATGATATCGGGGCTTATGATGCCAAGGATGATTGGCATTCGAGTGATATCATGTAACATCAATTGGTATCAGAGAGGTGATGCTAGTTGGTGCACTTATATCTGGTATTAGAGCCTGATGGTGTATAGAAGGAAAGGAGAAGTCGTACAAAGTGAAATCAGAAATCTGCATAAGGATTTCATAGTATGTCTCAAATCTATCTTTGTTATTGCTATGATTTGGCCAATCGAGAGCAGCGAGTTGAAGATGGAGGTTGAGAGGATTAACGAAAAGAGATTTTTTCGGGGTGGAAGGATTAGGTGCATGATTTGCTGATTGGTCTTGGTGGAAAGGATGGGGTGTATGACGGTTATGTGATAGGTAGAGAGCGCTGGAGGGCTGTAGTAGCATTTTCTTGGAGATGCAGGGCTGAGAGAGGCTCGACGATGCGGTAGTCGAGAGAGGTATCTCAATAGAGAGCATCAGGGTTCTCTAGGAAGATGGACAGTGTAGGGCTATTGAAGAGAGGTTTTTCAAGGGGTAATGGTCGAAGGAAGGCTAAAGAAGCGACTATATATCCTTTGGTGTCTGGAAGGCGGGAAGTAGTTGAAGATGTATTTAGCAGTTCGACCAGAGCATAGATTTACAGAGCCTTGGGAGTGATGGAGATGGATGATCCATGGAGGTCCAGTAGGTCAAGGTTGGATGGCTGTAGAGCAGTGTAGAGATGAGTTTGGAAGTGCTGGAGTGCTACAGGAGTGCTATCTTGGAGGCACAAGGGCTGAGAGAGGCTCGACGGTGCAGCAGCCGAGGAGTGTATCTCAGTAGATGGTGTCAGGAGCTTCTCAGCGAGATCAGGAGTCGGTCTCAAGGAGAGCCAGGAGATCTCAGGGAGCACTAGGAGGTCTCAAGCAACCGATAGTATCATGGATTAGGTTTCTTTTGCAGGGGCACTAGGGAGAGTCATGGTTCAGGTGGAGGATGGTTCTTCGGGCACAACTGAAGCAATGGCTGTGAAGGAAAATCCTGATTTTTCGGACTAAGTTCGTTCAGATCTGATCAGATCAAGAGATATATTTCAAAATTTTTTTTCTTTGATCCAAATTAAATCTGAGATGTTTCAGATCTAATTCTTATTATTCTAATAATAAAAATAAAAATAAAATCTAGATAAATTAAATTAAATTTAATTTACCTTGATGTAGGGTAATCCTGTTACCCATTGATGATCCTGTAAGCAGTAGAAGGTTCTGGATCTAGCCATGCAAGTGTCTGACCTCTACCGGTATCCACTCAAGTTGGATTTGGAGATTCTCTTCTTCTCTATCATGTCTCCAAAAATCAGATCTGGATCTGATCTGAAGGATCTTCAAAACACCTTTTGAAGATTAGTAGTTGTCCTTTGCAGCAGCGCAGCCTTCTAGCTTTTTATCATCTTTCTCTCATCTGGATTGCACCAACTAAGATCCCAAACTCCTTTGGATGTGGAGAGGAGAGGGAGAAGATGGACTTGGCGTGGCGGAGGAGAGGAGAGGCAGCCTTGGGGCGTGGGAATTTTCAATGCTTTTTGAGTTGGGCGCAGGGTCTTATTTATAGACTACGCATGATCCAACTCCTCTTCTTCCCAACCAATCACAACCCTTTGTGAAATCAAATCTAAATCTGATTGGTGGGAATAGAGTCCCTTGGATTCCTCCTTAGATGGCACCTAAGACCAGTCAAACTTGGTTCTTAGGAGAAGTCTAATCTGAATCCAAAAAGGAGATGGAGTTCCTGTCCAACAGGGACTCCTAGGCGCCTCAAACTTGGGCACACGCCAAGGGTGGCATGCACCCTCCTCCTTACCAAGTTCTGGCAAGGGGACAAGCCCCCACCAGCTCTCCAATAGGTGCGTGACACATGGACAGAAGTCAAAGTATCAATGGTCAACATTTGACCAGTCAAAGGTCAATATTTGACCAGTCAAAGGTCAACTTTTGACCAAAGTCAAAGGACGAGAAATGGCAGGTGATCAAAAATGATAAGTATTGTCTTACAAAATAAGACAACTCTTTTCTGATCTGGACAAGCTCCAGTTAGACTAAGTGAAGGCCTCTGATTGAGCACAAACTCCTTTGGCTCAGTCAGGACAACTATTTATGATAGTAAAAGAAGAACGTTAGGTTCAATCGAGTGCTAGCATGATTTTCTCAAACCTAATTGAATCTCATTCAGATCAATTGAATTGGATCAGTTTAATTGATGATCACCAGATTCAAACCCTTATTTATGTGATCCAGTTAGGTTCAGTTCTGTATGGTAATGGGATATGTCATGATCTCTATCATCGACATCATCGAAACTCCTTTCGATGGATCAGAACTTTTTTGATTCGAACAGCTAGAATGATCGATCATCTAAATCATTCTAATTACTCCCAAAATCCACCAGTGACACCTAGCAGTATGTGGTGGCAACCCATCAGAGCTGAATGTGAATCTCTTGGTGCAGCTACCAGTGTGATTAAGTTCTTCTATCTTGAGCCCCGATCAGATTAGGGTTAAGGTGAACTCATCCAACCCTAGTTTCTATCATATGATGTAATCATTAGATTCAAGTCCAACATGAAAACCTAAATGGAAACTCTTTCTATTATTTTACTCTACCATGGCCATGGGCTTTTGGACTTGATTCTGATGATCATCATAGGGTTGCTCCTCTACCACCGAGGTAGATAGATTCCATCTTGATGCAATCCAGTTCCTACAATGAACATGCTATAGCCAACATACACCTCAGGGTTTCGTATGGCTAGGAGACTGAGTTATGGTGTAGTCAAACTATAACATCCTCAAGGTGAACTGCTGATGCATCTCAGGTTAAAAAATTAGACACACTACTGCAGCATCGAGTCAGTCATTGACGAGAAGGTAGACTTCCTAATGACTACTCGAGGTGGTCACGCTCAGTGCCCTCGTTCTCTAATGAGTACCTATACTCTTATTTTGGTGTCTCCAAATCGTAGACTCAAGACTCATCTATTAAAGAGAAATGATTGTACACCAACCTTCTAGATCAATCACCATCCTCATGATGATCCTATGGTTGAGAGCATTTTATGAGTTAATAATGATTATTCATATCTTAAATTTTCAACTCTTGAAAATATGAATTTTCATTACCATTAACTCAAAGGATGTATCACAGACACTAAATACACATATGTGATAGAAAATAATTCATTTTATTGATAATAGTCAAAATTATAATTTTGCCCCTAGAAGTGTATTATAAGTGTCAGCCAATTCTAGCTTCTAGGGCACATATATCTAATACACTAGTGTAGGGGTAGAAGAGAAGGACTAGGATGGAATTTTCTAGGATTCAGTCACTGGATTCAAAAGAGTTGGATGAGCTTTTGGATTTTGGAGGTGCTCGTAGGTTGCGGAGGTATCCGAGACAGCTTCAAAGGGATCCACGGAGTGCGGAGGGTTTGAAGGGGCAGCGACGATGTTTGAGGTGCAGCAACAGACTCAATAGTGCAGCATTGAGTGATTGGCCTCGAGGGACTTGGTGATAGAGTCTGCTTCTATAGCATCAGATGGACTTCAGATATAGGTGGAGCACCGGGCAGAGGTGGCTTCATAATTGGAGAGGAATTTGACATGAGTTCAGAGCAGAGGGATGCAGGAGGATTGATATCCTAGCACCAACATTGGTGATGCATACTTTCAGGTAGAGTAGCATGTCTAGGAGGATTGGCGTAGTTCTGAGGAGACTATATTAGGATTTGCAATGAGTGCCGATATAGGAACATTACAGATTCTATAGGAAAGTCTAGGAAAAGTGATGCAATTACTAAGTAGAAGGGATCCTATAATTTTAGGGTGATGCAGAGGTGCAAGCTAAGGTCTTCAGTGGTGGAGGCAGTTATCCCAAAGGTCTCAAGGGTGCACAATAGCTGAAGAGGATTGGTAGAGGCAATGATTGCACAAGGGGTTGTCGAGTGTGCAAGGACAGCGGGATCGTGCAGGAGGTCATTGTCGAGGGGTTTGCCAAGGCTTGGGAGCACCAAGGTGGAGATTGTGCGGATTTATGGTGCTCCCAAGCCTTAGGAGGCCATAGGCGGAGCCAGGGTGAGGGCTCTGGGGAGGCCAGGATTGGTGTGGTCCTAGGGCTAGGATAGGAGTTGTCCTAGAGTGGAGGTGGCATGTAGCTCTTCATGGACTTAAGGTTCAGGTATTGAGGGCCTCAAGGGGCTTGGTTGGTGCTTCGAAGACCTGGGACACAAGGTGGAGCAAGGAACCAAAGTCGGAGCTTGAAGGATGCAGTAAAAGGATTTTCTGTAGGTTAGCCAGCTCGGTCTAAAACTGGGTCAGCTAAGTCTTAGAGCACAGGCAAAATAGAGAGCTATGCATTCAGGACTGCTAGCATAGCACAGAACTAGGCTGGATCAATTTTAGACTGAGCCGACCCAGTGGAACTTAGTTGGCTCAGTGCTGAGACTGAGCTGGCTCAGTGCGTGAGCAGAGTTACGCGAGGGTCTATTTTGGACTATGGTCTGGGTTGATCCTAAAGCTCTTAAGGCCTGATTTGAGAGGTCTTAAGGGGGCTAATTCATGTATGGATTGGGTCTAGATCTAGAGGATGAGAGCATGGAAGACATGGGTGTACATGAGCTCAGTAAGTGCTTTCATGTATTGGGTTAGCCAGAGAGTTTTTTGGTCGGGCCTAATAGCTATGTATAAATACATAGGTTGTATTAGGATTTTCAAGGTTGGAATCAATACAGACCTTTTCTTCCTCAACTCTTTGCTTCTTTTCTCTCTAGAGTTGCCGTCTTAGGGTTCTTGAAGAAGGCCTAGAGAAGGGGGTGTCTCTCTCAAGCCCAAGGAGGGAGGCACCCCATCACAGATCTAGGTGGAGGATCGGTGGTTTGCTTCCTATACAGAACATTATAGGTTCCTTCAGATCTATGCTAAAGATCAAAGGCTTCTGCAATATAGTATCGGAGCTTGTGATGCCAAGGATGATTGACATTTGAGCGATATCATGAAACATCAATTGGTATCAGGAAGAGGTGATGCCAGTTGGTGCGCATGCACGGTAATCTTACCTCAATAAAATTTTCTCATTTCAATATCTCTATCCTTTGGTGCAAAATTGTATAATGACAGGAAATGACTTAACCAGACTTTGTTCCTGAACCAAGACAAAGACCACTGGTCATGTAAAATAGGAGAAGAGGAGAGGCCCTTCCAACGATCCTTTTGTACTCCTACTATCCCATTAGGAAAAGGAGGAGAATCTCATCCTAACCTGAGCAAGATGAAGATCTTCGATCGTGTAAGATAGGAGGAGGGGAGAGGCCCATTTAGTGGCCCTTTTGCACTACTACTGTCCTATTAGGAATAGGAGGAGAACCTCATCCTAACACGAGCAATACAAAGACCTCTGATCGTATAAGATAGGAGGAGGGGAGAGTATCGTTTAGCGATCTTTTTGCATCCTTACTATCCTATTAGGAATAGGAGCAGTACGTCATCATAACATGAGCAAGATGAAAACCTCCGATCGTGTAAGATAGGAGGAGGGGAGAGGCCCGTTCAATGGCCCTTTTGTGCCCTTACTGTCCTATTAGGAACAGGAGGAGAACTTCATCCTAATATGAGCAAAATGAATACTTTCGATCGTATAAGATAGAAGGAGGGGAGAGGCTCTTTCAATGGCTATTTTGTGTCTCTACCACCCTGCTTGGAATAGGAGGAGAACCTCATCCTAACATGAGCAAAACAAAGAACTCCGATCATGTAAGACAGGAGGAGGGGACGGACCCATTTGTGCCCCTACCATCATATTAGGAATAGAAGAAGAACCTCGTCCTAACATGAGCAAGATGAAGACCTCTGGTTGCTTAAGATAGGATGAAGAGAAAGGCTCCTATGACGGCCCTTCGGGTGCCCCTACTAACCATGTCAGGAGTAGGAGGAGAACCTCATCCTGATATGGATGAAGACCTTCGGTTGCTTAAGATAGGAGGAAGACCTCACCTTGAAAGAAGTAAAAATCAATCTCGTCAGGAACAAGAGGAGGACTTTGTCCTGATAAGGGGACAAAGCAAAGGTCGACCTCATCGAGAATAGAGGGAGGACCTTGCCTTGATAGGAGGATAAAGAAAGATCAACTGAGTTGAAAATGGAAGGATAATCCCATCCTAGCATGGATAAAGATCTCTGATTGTGAAGAGGCAGGAGAAAAATCATCTTTTAATAGTTATTTCAACAAAAGATGAGGCAAAAAATATGGAGAAAACAACAGATGGCAAATCCATGCATCACAAAGAAATAATTGAGGAAAACTTCATTTTATTAAAACTGGAGTCTGTTACAAAGGTCTGCAAGACCATGTACAAAAAAGAAAGAGAGGGGAGAAAGAAAAAATGAACAAAGTCCTAAGAGGGCTCAAAATCCTCTGACTTTGGGCTATCGATCACTACCTTTGCCAAAGATTGCTTCAAACTGATGATTCCTTCTTCAAGTTCTTTCTTTTTCAGTAGACTCTCCATAAATAATCTATCAGCTCGCTGGAAATTATCCTTGGACTCCCATAGCTGCTTTCTTAGGACCTCCAACTCGGCCTCCACATCCTTAATAGCTTGATGCTCATATGTTATTTGGATCTTCAGCTATTAAAGTTTGGCCTTATCCTTCTCGTACGATGCTGAAAGATCATTGAAGGATTTCTCTAAAAAAGCGAGTTGCTCCGACTTTCTGCTAACACCGGTCTGTTGGCTATCGACTAGCTACCTCTGAAGATGGGTCACTTCATCTCTAGCCGCCTAAAGCTCACGCTCAAGTTTAGACATTTTCTCCACTCAGCATACTCTGTAACTATTATGCCAAGCTTTGGTATCCTGAAGTTATCTCTGAAGCTCCAAAAATTTCTTCGACCAATCCCAATCGTACCACATCTTCTCAGAAGACTATGGCACTCCCCTCCAATAGTAAAATTTTTTCTTTTGCCACATTAAGCTTAACTTCAAGGGAGCTAGCTTTGGCTATTAAAAACTAAGTCTTCTCACTAGCACGCTTTTTGATCTCTTCGAGTTCAATTTCAAAATCTCTTTTCTTTCTGATATAATCCATAGAGTCCTTTTTGTACACTTGACGTAAGCAAGTAACCTCGATCGTTAACTCTGAGTAGCTTTTCCTCGACCTTTGAAATTCAACTTCAACCTTCTTCAACTTCTTTTTCAGCTGATGAACTTTCTTTTTCAAGTTTTTACAATGGATTTTAAAGGGATGCCTTCGGATAGCAGCACAGCTTCGGCCAGAAAAGGAGAGTCAGGGCTTTGCTCATCAAAGGGGTTCTGAATAACAAATGCCATAATACGAGTATGAAATTTAATTCACTTTCATTGCATTAATAAAATGTTTGAATACATTGAAAAAAAGGGAGAAAATTACAAGTCATCAAAAGTTTTTGACCTCAGCCGATGCAGTAGTGGATGAGGTCGGTACAGGAGTAGATTCGGAGATTGTGGCTACAGGCTCAGAACCTTCAAGAGTAGTTTTGATGGCTAGAGAGGTAGCACCAGTAGTGGAGGGTTCAGCTCCTTCACTGGGTTTGTCCATCAGAAGGTCAAGGTCAACCTTGTGGAAGTTCTTTACAATCCTCCTCAAGCAGATCTCGAACCCCTCCAAGAAAGCTTCCTTGGCAAAAGCAATCTTGATATCTTCCATGGCTGTGGAAGACTTGAAGGCCTCGATAGCACGCTCCTTTTCAGCCCCAACCTCCTCTTTAGCCTTCCTCCTTTTGTCCTTAAAAAGAGTGAGGGCCACCTTCAACCCCACCAAAGCCTCCTCTTCCTTCTGCAATGCCTCCGAAAGGTGCTCGACCTTTGCGGCTTATATCTCGGAGGCCACCTTCAAGCTTTTGACCTTGGCCCGAATCCTCTGAGTCTCTACTTGAGCCTTCTGAAGAGCTTTTAATGCCTCAGCTTGGCAAAGATCAACTACCCTCAAATGGGCAAACATGTAATACCCTAGCTATAGAACAGAAAGAGCTTAAGTCAAGACTTTGAAAATACATCCTTCGTGTGAACAAGTTTGGAAAAGTTGATTACCTCAAGATACATAGTGAAGGATTCATCGAACCTCTCCATTCTCTCCTTTCGAACCATTCTGTCGACGATGTGTGGGAGTATGTTGCCCTGCATCAAGGAATGGATGATCTTCTGATCATCCAAGGTACCCTCCTCCTAGCCAGAGCCCTCACTACTGAAGCACCTGACCTTCCTCCTAACCTTCTTCGTGATGGCATTCTTCTCCTTCTTCTTCTGCTTCCTTGTGACTTCCCACCACTCAAGAGGTGTAGATGGAGCAACTTCGCCAGGCATGTCTAGACTCAGCGTTGCCACGTTGGACTCTGGGGTAGGCATTATTTGGATCGGCATAGCCAGGGTTGGCTCTTCAGCATGAGCCTTCTTCAATGATTCTCCGATGGTGCTGTCCTTCCTGTTGAGGGATTAGATCTCCTTCATCAAGTGGTTGTGCTCTTCAGGAGTCATTTCTATGGTAGAAAGAGTTAAAGTTAGAAAAAGAAAGAAAATGATGTACAGTCGGTAGGTTATGGTGGACTACGTTTTGGGTCAAGAGGACTAAGACCGAGGTTAAATAAGGTTTGATCATCCAAAAGTTTAGAGATCGGAGGAGCTGGGTAGTTCTTTAGTCTGTTGGCCGAGTCTCGATCTTCTTTCTCAAGCCCATGAGCTTAACAGGTTGAATCCCTTATTTCCCCCCAACAAGAAAGTCCTAGTTCTAAGAAGGGACATGAAACAAAAAAAAAAATTCTTCTAGTTATGAATAGAACAAGGGGCACCCTTAAGCAACTTCTTCTTATCAAACTGGAAAGAGACATACCACCAATCCTTGGCTGTGGGGTGATGTTTGAAGATAAAGAAATTATGGAATAGAGAAATGGTAGGTCAGACATCGGCCATAATGTACAAAGAGAGAAATCCTATAATGAACCTTAGTGAGTTCGGTGCCATAGCGGTAAAGAAAATATTTAAGAACCTAAACAGATTAACTACAAAAGTGGGTATGGGTAGTCGGAGTCCCACACGAATGATTTCAATGTACAAGCAAGTTCAGCCTGGAGGAGGAGAGTAGCCTCGGTTGCTAGGACCAGGAAGTTCGAGCTCGTATTTAGAAGGGATTCTGAACTGGATCCTAATCAGGGAGAGGTCTTCAGGCCAAAGTCTATAGGTGATGGTATCGAGAATGAATGGAGGATGGGACACTTCTATAGGTTCGGGATCCTTATGGGATGGATCCATTAGTGCTAAATGAGCCAAACTCTTGAAACACGTTGACCACGATCCTTCAGTGTACATATGGATCAAACTAAGTTTGAAAAACCCCCAAAAAATCAAGAAAAATAAGACTCAAGACTTTTCCAAAGAAACCAAATGGATGAAGATGCCAAAAAATATAGGAATAATCAGCAGGAGGGTTCAGGGACTAACCTAAATCGATGGAGAGGAACGGAGAGATGGTGAGCTCGATGAAAATCGAATGGGAGAACTCTTGAGAATCGAGGGAGACGATGGAAAATACTAGCACTCTCTGAAGTAGGAAGGAGATGAAGACTAGAAGCAAATGAGAGGAAACTCGGGTGAACTAAAATCCTAAAGGAAGAAGATGAGCTTAAATAGCCATAAGAATCCAAGGCAGCCATGATTGCAGGTATCCACTGACCAACCTCAGGTCGACATGTATCCCGTTCATCATGACAGAGGGTTGGTAAAGGATAGAACCATAATTGCATCATACCTTGAGCAGTGCTTCAGTGAGAATTTCAAAAATTATCTTTTCGGATCACCTCATATTTGAGAAGTTTCGGTGCCAGCATAGTGAATGCCAAAACTTCCTTGTCAATAGGCACGAAGAGTAGAAAAGGACTTCGGCATTCTCATTTTTTTACTCCCTTCCTTCAAATTTTGAACTCAGGAGTAGGGGACTTATGTTAAGTATAAACCCTCACTTGTTGAAGTCCAATAGAACACCAGGTCTTGAGATGACCTCGTTCGGTGATGACAACCATGGCTAACTTAGGAATCCTTGCTCAACATCAAGGCCGCAGACCCCCAACTTGGACTTGCAAGCCCACTTCCTCTGTTCAAATTGCCAACTTTTTAGAAGACTTCGGAACCTACAAGGTGTTGTGGATTTCACCCAGACGATCTTGAACAATGATGACAGCCCTCTAAGCAATTGGGTATTCAGTCCCAGTGTGATTTGGCCTGGTCGACCTTGAAGCTGCTTGAACTTCTTCCTAACTAGAACTTTCCCAAGTTGGTCGATCTTGATCTGTAGAGCTACACCCCAGATGGATTTCTGTAAGATGCTGTGAGTTGCGAGTCTTTGGATTCTCGCACTAAGAATCTTGGATGTGCAAGCAAAAGAACCTCGACATCAATCCTTAGTTCCATGAATACTGGTCAACGTACAGATGATCTTGGAGACATTCGAGCCTCTCTTAAACTACTATCTTCTCCAAGCCGAACTTCTTTCAGACTCCTCTAGCATATCTTCTTCTGGACTCCTCCAGTTAGACTCCATTCGGATGATCTCCGCCAGTCGTCTTGTTTTCAAATGACCTCCCCTAGTCAGATTTCCTTCCAAATGAACTCCTTCCAGTAGCCAGGCAAGCCCCCTTTCATCAACCTCCTTCCGATCAACCTTGTTTTGGCCATCTGAAAGGATCTCGCCATCCACATGAATTCGGCTACCTGCTTGGTACACGCCAACCCACATATGGGTAATCTTAAAAGGAGTCCAAACTTCTCTAAAAATGTTATGACTTGAAGTTCTTCACTAACAGTGCCTGCTCCCTTCAAACATCAACTATTAAATCCTAATAGACCAGCAAGTTGCGACAACGAACATCATTCTCGACTGGCACATCCCGATAATGGACACCACCTTTCATAACAAACTCCACGTCGCTTGATTGGCCCACTACCAGACAGTTATGGCTATCATCATCAGTTTGTTACATGCTCCATCTATAAAAGAGATCCTCCATATACATTTTCTCTAGGCTCTGATTCTCCTCCCCATCACTCTGCCTCTAAATTTTCTGAGCACTGCATTTCTGTTGGCCAGAAGAGCTGACCTAATCATTGGATCTGGTTAATGCTGGAGTAGGAGAAGATGAGGTCGCCTTCAGGAACATGCAATATAGAAGTCCTGAATAGAGTCAAGGGGTTGCTCTAGCGGGATCCTCTAATGATAAAGTCAGCTCTTTTAGCCAACAAAAATGGAGTGCTCAGAAAATTTAGAGGCAAAGTGATGGGGAGGAGAATCAGAGCCTAAAGGAAACATATTTGGGGAGTTTCTTTTATAAATGAAGTGTGTAACAAACTGATGGTGACAACCATAACTATCTGATAGTGGATTGTTTAGGCCATGTGGAGTTTGTTGTGAAGGATGGTGTCCGTTGTCATGACTTACCGATCCGTTGGGATTTAATAGTTGAAGTTCGGAGGGAGAAGGCATTATCAGTGAAGAACTTTGAGTCATAACATTTTCAGAGAAGTTCAAACTCCTTTTAAGGTTGCCCATATGTGGGTTGGCTTGTACCGAGTAGGTAACCAGATTCATGTGGGCAATGAGGTCCTTTTGGATGGTCAAAAGAAGGTCGACCAGAAGGAGATTGATCAAAGGAGGCTTGCCTAGCTACTGGAAGAAGTTCGTCTGGAAGGGAATCTAATGAGGGAGGTCATCCAAAAGGAAGGCGACTGACGGAGATCGTCCAGATTGAGTCTGACTGGAGGAGGTCATCTAAAAGGAGGGCAACTAGCAGAGATCATCTGGATGGAGTTTGATTGGAGGAGGTCATCCGAAAGGAGGGCGACTGGCAGAGATCGTCCAGACGGAGTCTAACTAGAGGAGTCAAGAAGAAGATCTATCGGAGGGGTCCAAAAGGAGTCTGGCCTATCAGAGATAGAAGTTTAAGAGAGGCTCAGATGTCTCCAAGATCATCTGTATGTTCACTAGTATTCATGGAAATAAGGATTGATGCCGAGGTCCTTTTGCTTGCACGTCCAAGGTTTTTGGTGCGAGAATCAAAAGACCCGTGACTCAGCGTCTTGCAGAACTCCATCTAGGGTGTAGCTCTATAGATCAAGATCAACAAGCCTAGGAAAGTTCTAGTTGGGGAGGAGTTCAAGTAGCTTCAAGATCGGCCCAGCCATATCGCATTGGGATTGAATACCTAATTGCTTAAAGGACTGTCATCACTGTTCAAGCTCATCTGGGTGAAACGCACAACACCTTATAGGTTTCAAAGTCTTCTAAAAAAGCTGGCCATCAGATTAGAGGAAGTCGGCTTGCAAGTCCAAGTTGGGGGTCTGTGGCCTTGGTGCTAAGCAGGGATTCCTCACTGGTTGAAGTCGGCCATGGTTATCGTTGCTGGATGAGGTCATCTCAAGACCTGGTGTTCTATTGAACTTTGATAGGTGAGGGTTTATCCCTAACACTAGGGATAACCTAAATCTAGACTGCTCCTAATTATTCCAAGACCGTCTGTAGGCATTCCAAGTCCAAAATTGGCTAACTGAATCAGCTAGGTAAGTATAAGATGTGGGAGGTTCTCTACTTGTTGCTTTTCTTAGATACCAACTGAGTTGCATAGGTTAGACAACGGAACTAATTGAAAATCACCTTGTTTAAACCACTTGCCTTAGACACCAAGTAATTAACCAATCCAAACTTGGTCCAACTCTTAGGATTTTCTTATCCTATGGAGCTCGAATATCCTAGGATCAATATCTAATTGATTTTAAATTAAGCTCTGGATCAATGCAATATGAAGGATGGTAGTTTGTGGGCTAAGGAAGGGTGATCAAATCCCCACTTTATCTTAATTAATGGGTTGTGCCCATAAAGTTAATTATGGCGATGTAGTGCAAAGAAAGCAAGGTATCCAAATAGGTTAAAAATTAATTTTATTTAATATTTTTTATTATGCAAAATTAGTTAAGTATTATAAGATGTTAGTGATTTTTTTAGGATTTATGGTTTTATTTTTTTATAGATATTTTTTAGTTTTTAATTTTTTTAATTTTGCAAAAGAAAGTAAATTCAAATGATTAAGTCTCAAAAAGCAGTAAATTAATCTAAGCTATAAAAAGTAAGAAATCAGTTATGAAAGGCAGTAATAACTAACTAAAATTAAAAAGTAATAAATTTTTTTATAATTTTTTAAATCAACCATGCCAAGATTCTTAGCAATGACATCAAAAATTTGATGCTTGTCATTGTTGAAAAATGTATCTCAAAGCCAATCATCAGCTTACTGATGGTTGTGCTATCTTGTAATTATAATTAATTTATTAATAAATAAAATAAATATTTTAATATTTTCATCATAAAGTCTACATCTTCTAATGAATTTTATTATTGTGATGAAGTCCTTAGAACTATTTAGTTTCGATAAAGAGAGGATTTATCGATTATTCTTTAAATAGTTCATGATCAAATGATACGCTATTAGTTAGGATGACAGCATTTACCAAGCATAGATCATTATATACCATATAGGTTGGTTGTCCTCTTAACCAAGAAGAGTGGATATACTGGTATAGCATATAAGTGAGATGTAAGGGTACATCATCACTGAATATGATCAATTTTAGAGCATTTTGCTGTCAAGAATTATTTTGATGGGATATAGGTATAAATGTTTCTTAAACATGAGATCATTATAGTGGCTTGCAAGCAACTCACTATGCTTTGGTACCGGACTAACTAAATTTTTAATTCAGTAATAAAAGTTTTTTGGTCATAGTCACGTACTTGCAAAGTCGGTGAGTGATCAAGATGGGATTGACCACTCTAAGAGTTGGAGAAGAATGAATTACTGTATTTCAATATAGCAAAATCTTTGTCAAGATAATTCATAAGATGGATTTGATATTTTGAGATATAATGTGGATAACCTAACTAGAATTGATAGTTAAACTTTGAGGTGTCCTGCAAGCATTTTGGTCAAGGGTATAAATTATATGAAAACTATTGTTAGATGTATGCCCTATAAGCCAGATTAGCTAACACTTGTAATACACTTCTAAGAATAATTTTATAATTTTGACTATAAATTAATAAAAAAATTATTTTCTATCACAGTGTGTATGTAAAGTGTATGTGATACATCCTTTGAGTTAATGGTAATAATAATTTATATTTTCAAAGAGTTAAATTTAAGACATGAATTTTCATAATTAACTCATAAATTGCTTCCGACCGTAGGATCATCATGAGGATGGTGATTGATCCAGAAAGTTGGTGTACAATTACTTCCATTGAGTAGATGAGTCTTCAGTCTATGGTATGGAGACACTGAAGCGAGAGTATAGGTACTCGTTAAAGAACGAGGGTGCTGAGCATGACCACCTCGAGCGCTTCTCATCGATGATTGGCTTGATGTTGTAGTAGTGTGTCTGATTCTTTGACTTGAGGTGCATCGATAATTTACCTTAAAAGTATTGTAGTTTGACTACACCATAACTCAGTCTCCTAGTCATTCAGAATCCTGAGGCATATGTTGGCTATAGTACGTTCTTTGTAAGAATTGGATTGTACTAATAAGAGATCTATCTACCTCGGTGGATGAGGAGTAGCCCTATGATGATCATGAGAATTGAGTCCATAAGCCTATGGCCATGGTAGAGTGAAGATGATAGAAAGAGTTTCTATAAGGGTTTCATAGAGGACTCGAATCGAATGATTAATTCATATGACGGATATTGGGTTTGATGAGTTCATCTTAATCCTAATCCTGTCGGGGCTCAAGATAGAAGAACCCAATCACACAGGTAGTTACATTGAGAGGTTCACTTTTAGTTCTAATGAGTTGCCACCATATACTGCTAGGTGTCATTGGTGGATTTTGGGGATAATTAGAATGATTTTGATGATTGATCATTCTAATTGTATGAATCAAAAAAATTCTGATCCATCGAAAGATGTTTCGATGATGTCGATAATGAAGATCACAACATGTCTAATTATCATATGAAATTGAATCTAACTGAATCACACAATCTAGGGTTTGGATCTGGATGTCATCAATTGAGCTAACCTAGTTCGATTGATTTGGATTAGATCCAATTAGATTCAAGATAATCGTGCTAGCACACGATTGAGCCTAACTTTCTCCTTCTGTAATCTTTCTGATTCATCATAATCAAATCGAATTTGATTTGACTCATTCTTATATCTTGAATGAGTTCATTTTTATATGAATGGAATAAGTCCAGGTTAGATTAATTATGATAATTAAATTCATTCTTAGTGTAATTGGACTAGGATCAATAGTTGACCCAATTGAGATAATTGAGGGTCATATGATCAAAGAATTTTAGAAATTTTTTTAGGAATTAGTTTACTCTAATTTTTGGTTATCTTATAGGGGATGAGTTATACTTTGGGTGTGCAAAATTTCATGATTTTTGGAGGTGCCTTGACTGGGTTTTGATAGAGTTTGATTTGGATCAAACTCTTGAGGGAAGAGTCCTAGATGCACGTGGACTCTTCCTTATCCTTTCATGCTGCCACCTTCTAGATGGATTTTTGGCATCAAAACTAGATGAGATCTAGGGTTTTTCATGGAGATCAGGTCCTAGAGTCCCAATGGTTGAATTAATAAGGTTTTTTGTCAAAAAGGGACTCTTTATGGTGCTATGTCTTGTATAAGAACTCTTCTCACAAAATTGCCTTAATATAATTTCATTTTTTCCAAACCCAAAGGAGCCTTCCCTTTGATATCCATGCCCCCTCTATCCTCTCTCTCTCTCTCTCTCTTCTACATGCCTAAAAAGTTAGGCACAAATCTGAGTTGAAGGTCCAAGATTTTTGGCACAAGATTCAGCATCTATGCGATGGTATTCTTGAGACGAACAGACTGCCCTCAGAAGTCATTTTGAAGGCTTTTCAAATCAGATCCAGATCTAATTTTTAGGAAAGAGATTCACAAGGATAAGACATTTAGATCTTGCTCGAGTGGATACCGATAGAGGCTAGACGCGTGCGTGGCTCTTTCCAGAACATCAGGAATCAACAGGATCATCGCAGGAAAATTAGATAACCAAGTCAGGTATTTGAAACTAAATCTAATTTAATTTTATTTTTAACTTTTAATATTAGATCTCTATTATCATATCTGAGAAGTCTCAAATCTAATTATAATTTTAGAAAAAAGTTTTAAAATATTTCTTTAGATCCAATCAGATCTAAATGATCCTGTGCTGGGAAATTAAGTTTTTTTTTCAACCGGTATCAGAGCCAGGATACAGTTATTCAGATCTATTCTAGATCTAATTTTATTTTTATTTTTGATCTAATATTAAAAAGTTTTAGATATCATATCATATGTGATTAGATCTAAAATAAAAAAAATTAAAATTAAATTATTTAGGTCTAATATGTATGAGATGCATGACTAGACTGGAAATAGAATAATTCTATATGTAGTCTAGTATAATCATATTGTTAATTTGATTAAATATAATTTTAGATCTATTTAATTTTTATTTTTTTGATATTATAATTATTATAATTAGATCTAAAAGATAAAAAATAAAATTTTTAATTTTTTATTTATTCATATATGATATGAAAAGATTCATGTTTAGACTAGTTATAGAATAGTTCTACAAATTATCTAGAATAGTTTTATTTTGATATGATCAAATTTAAATCTATTTTTTAGATATTATATATAATATTTTAGCTCAAAAAAATATGCATGTTTAATTTAGTGATGATACATGAGATGTATGCAAAGCATGTATTAGTTAGATCATTAATTATATATATGATATATGATCTAGATCTAACTAGTTTTGTAGTTTCAATTATATTTCTGATTAAGACATTTCCCTTGGCCATCCGGTCATAAGAATAAAAGTAAGATTTAAAGGCCCTCTCTTTTCATTCAATGGGGTATTCTTATGGTGTGTAGGGGTGCTACGCATTCATCGTTAAACAGAAATCAGAACATATTTTTCTATAAAATCTTAGATTCTAAAACCCTAGGATTTTGATACATGTTTTCTTATTTATGAATCCAAACTTAATTAAGAGTTAAAATTATGTAACTAATTAGGTCAAAAATTAAAAATTTTTAAATCTAAGATATTTTCATAAAATTGGTTTTTAATTGGGTGCTACTCGACCTGAATGCATTCTTATCGAGTTATTGACATATCCCTTCCATCGGTCTTACTTACCAGGTCATTTATGTCAACCCAGTTCTAATTTAAGGTGGCTAGTAGTTCGAGCTAATCCATGCCACTAGGCTTGTCATAACTGTTATGACCGAGTCAAGTCTAAGAGACCTAAATTGAATCTTCCTAAGAAAAGATTAAGTCAATTGGTTTTCCACTGTTGTAGATGTGTGGGCCCTTTCCAAGATTGATTGTTCTCGATTGGTTACAGTGACTCAGTTGCACCAGAAAGATGCAACCACATTTTATTACGCATTGGATGCTATGGGTTGGAGGATGGGTTGGGCTCAATATTTTGGATATGGTGAGGGATCGAATCAAAAATCCAGTTCATGCAAATGGTGGGTCTGACTTAACTAAGAAGTGGATTAGTATTCCAGATATGGTAAGATTCATGAATTAGAGATCAGAATTAGGTACACCATGATTAGAGAATCATTGGATAAGAGTTGTCCACTCATTGGTTGATCCATCATCAATAACTGTTAGGTGAGGTGGTGAGCCAATCAGTGGGACAGCATCATCCACTAGAAATCAATTGATTACAAAGATTTTCACATATCTGTATAGGAAGTGTAGGAATCCAAAAAAATAGTAAAAGCCTAATTTATTTAAAAATAAAATTTTTAAATAAATTGATTAAGTCTAATTATAAAATCTAACTAGAAACGTTGACTCTCTTCAGAAAAATATCTGCGTCCAACCTATTAGCCCATATCCTGGACACCCATAGATTGATCGGACCTAACTTCAAGGATTGGCTCCAGAACTTCAAAATTATTTTGGGTTCTGAGAAGTTGACTCATGTGTTGGAATAGAACCCTCCCACTTTAGCAGCCCATCAATCTGCTAATCAGAGAGCGTCTCTAAAGAAGTGGATGGATGATGATAATAAAGCTAGGTATTACATGTTGGGCTCGATGTCAGATGAGCTCCAGTGCCAACATGAAGACATTAAGATTAGCCACCAAATGTTGGCTCACCTACAAGAGTTTTTGGTGAACAAAGTCGCGTAGCCAAATATCAAGTCACTAAAAGACTTTTTAAGACTCAAATGCATGATGGACAGTCGATCCAAAATCATTATCTGATGATGATCAAGAACTTAGAAGAGCTTGAGAAGCTCAGTGTCAAGTTGGATAAGGATTTGCAGATTGATATAATTCTGCAATCCTTGACTGATGCGTATGGATAGTTCATCATGAACTACCATATATATAAACTATAGAATACTCTGATAGAACTTATGAATATGCTGGTTACTGCTGAGCTATCTATGAAAGGTTCTAAAGGCTTAATACTTACTGTAGAGTAGACTTCTTTCAAGAAAAAGTCTTTTTAAAAGAAGAAGTCTGTGAAGAAGCAGAAGGTGGATGGTAAAAAGAAGAAGAAGACAGAGCTAAAGAAGAAGGCCGCTGATAAAGAAAAATATTTTCATTGCAATACAGATGGTCATTGAATGCGAAACTATCTCTTGTACCTGACCAGCCTAAAGAACAAGAAGGAGGTAGGTCCTTCTGGAGGTATGCTCGTTATAGAATCTAACCTTATGATTTTTTCTGCATTCAGTTTGGTGCTTGACTCTAGTTCTAGTGCTCACTTATGCACTTCTATGCAAAATCTTGAGGACAGCAGGAGGCTGAGGGATGGTGAGATGATCCTACACGTTGAGAATGGAGCAAGAATTGCTAAATAGCCATGGGATCCTATCCTCTATGATTACCGTTAAGATTAGATTTAGTTCTTAGAGACTATTTTTATGAGCCTGCAGCAAGTAGGATTTTGATTTATATTTTATGTTTAGCACAGGAAGGCTATGTAATTAGTTTTCTCAAGGATCATTGTAATATTCTTTATGAAAGAAATTAAATTGCAAGTGGTTACCTTATAAATGGTCTCTATCAGTTATAGATTGATGTTTTTATTTTCAATATCGAGCAAAATGTGAATGCCATAGGATCAAAATGACCTAGGGATAGTCTAAATGATAGGTATCTATGGCACATTGGGCTAGGTCATATAGCAGAAGATAGGATTAACAAATTGGAGAAATTCAAGCTATTGAGTTCATTGACTTTTGAGTCATATCCGATTTATGAATCATGCCTTCATGGCAAAATGATCAAGCTCCATTTTATAGCATGGGAAAAGGGCCACAGACCTACTTGCCCTAGTACATACTAATGTGTGTGGCCCATTTGATGTGCCGGCTAGAGACAACTATGTCTACTTCATTATCTTTATCGATGATTTATCTCGATATGGATATGTGTATTTGATGCGACATAAATCTGAAGCTTTTGAAAAATTCAAAGAATTCAGATATGAAATAGAAAAACAAACGAAAAAATTCATTAAGATTCTTTGATCAGATCAAGGAGGTTAATATCTTAGTCAAAAATTCCTAGACTATCTTAAGCAAAATGGCATAGTCTCTCAATGGACTTTACTTAGAATACCTCAACTCAACGAAATTTCAGAATAGAGAAATCGGACCTTATTAGATATGGTTCGATCTATGATGAGCTTCATAGATCTTCCTGAGTTTCTTTAGGGATATAGTCTAATGACCTCTATATATTTACTGAATAGGGTTTTCTCTAAAATTATTTCTACCACACCTTATGAGATATGGCATGGTAAGAAATCAAGTCTGAGTCACCTCAGAATTTAAAATTGTCCAGCTCGTTTCAAGAGACAACAGGTGGACAAGTTAGAGTATAGGTTCTTTAGAGCTCGGTTCATAGGATATCCTAAAGAGTCATTAGGATATTATTTCTATATTTTGGAAGACCATAATATAATTATGAGTCGACATGCCATCTTTCTTGAAAAATAGTTTATTCAAGATGGTGGCATCAGAAGGCAGATTAAACTCGAGGAGAAAGTCTCCCAAGAGCAACAAGCTAAGGATTCTATGAAACCTAATTAGATTGAGACAGTCCAATCACTACCACCTCCACCTCGTAAATTAGAAAAAATTTTCCATCCTCCTAAAAGGTACTTAGGTACTATTTCAGAGGACGTAGAGAAAATGTTCCTTACAAAAAATGAGGTTCATGGTGATGATCCCAAAATCTATGATAAGACGATATTGGATATCGACTCTGGAAAATTGTTAGAGGCAATGAAGTCGGAGATTGACTCAATGCGCTCGAACCAAGTTCAGACCTTGGTAGATCCACCTGAAGGTATAGTACTTATTGGGTGTAAATGGATCTACAAGAGAAAGATAGGTGCAGATGAAAATGTGGAGACATTCAAGGCTAGGTTAGTGAAAAAAGGGTATAGTCAGTGTGAAGGCATTAACTATTAGGATACCCTCTCACCAGTAGCCATGCTAAAATTCATCCGCACATTGCTTGCTATTGCAGTCTATTTTGATTATGAAATATGGTAGATGGACATGAAAATGACCTTCTTAAATGGATATCTTAAGGAAGATATCTATATGGAATAGCCACTAGGTTTCACATCTAGTTATGTTGATCATAAGGTCTGCAATCTTTAAAGGTCCATCTATGAACTTAAGCAAGCATCTCAGAGCTGGAATGCTCATTTCAATGATGTGATCAAATCATTTGGATTCACCAAAAATGAGGAGGAACCATGTGTATTCAAAAAGGTCAGTAGGAGTACTGTTATCATCCTCATACTGTACGTGGATGACATCCTTCTTATTAGAAATGATATTCTCATGTTGACCATAGTTAAAATGTGGTTATCAAAAGAGTTCTCTATGAAAGACCAAGGAGAGGCATCCTTTATTCTAGGAATTAAGGTTTATAGGGATAGACCGAATAGGATATTGAGTCTCTCATAGAAGATGTACATAAAGGAGGTACTAAAGAGGTTTAGCATGGAAAACTTTAAGAGGGGATTGGTGCCCTTCAGACATGACATTCATCTCTCCAAGAAGATGTGTCCCAACACATCTGAGAAGATTGAATGCATGAGCAAGATCTCTTATGCTTCGACAATAGGGTGCCTCATGTATGCCATGCTATGTATACGACCTAATATCGCCCATGCTGTGAGTGTCATGAGTAGATATCAGTTGAATCTAAATGAGGAGCATTGGACTTCTGTGAAATATATCCTTAAGTACTTGAGAAGGACTAAGGATATATTCTTGATTTTTGGTAATGGAGAACTCCAGGTCTAGGGTTATATAGACTCAGATTTTATATCTAATATAGATGATCGAAAGTCGACATCTGGTAGTCTATTTATATGTAATGATGGTATTGTCAGCTGGAAGAGTTTCAAGTAGACTATGATAGCAGATTCCACCATGGAAGTAGAGTACATCGCTGCATCGAAAGTTGTAAAGGAGGCATTCTGGTATAAGAAGTTCACCGCAGAACTTAGAGTGATGCCATCATATGTCGTCCCTTTGTACTGCGACAATAATGATGCCATAGCCCTAGCTAAGGAGCTGAGGTCTCACCAAAAATTCAAGCACATCGAGCGGTGATTCCATCTTGTCCATGATTACCTCAAGAAGGATTACGTCGAGATCAAGAGAGTCGACTCTATGAAAAATATGGTAGATCCACTGATGAAGCCTTTAGGTCAGTAGAAGATCAAAGCCCACCTTGAGAAGATGGGACTTAGATTTGTAGCCAATTGGCTTAAGGTCAAGTGCGAGTTTGTTAGATGTGTTCCTTAGAAGTCAGATTGGCTAACACTTATCATACACTTCTAAGAATAATTTTATAATTTTGATTATAAATTAATAAAAAATTATTTTCTATCATAGTATATATTTAAAGTATACGTGATACATCCTTAGAGTTAATGGTAATGATAATTCATATTTTCAAAGAGTTGAAAATTTAAGACATGAATTTTGATAATTAACTCATAAATTGCTCCCCACCAGAGGATCATCACACGGATGGTGATTGATCCAAAAGGTTGGTGTATGATCTCTTTCTTTGAGTCGATGAGTCTTGAGTCTATGGTGTGGAGACACCGGAGTGAGAGTATAGATACTCATTAGAGAATGAGGGCACTGAGCATGACCACCTCAACCATTCATAAGGAAGTCTACCTCCTCATCGATGACTGGCTCAATGTTGCAGTAGTGTGTTTGGTTCTTTGATCTGAGGTGCATTAGTAATTCACCTTGAGGATATTGTAGTTTGACTACACTATAACTCGATCTTCTAGCCATTCAGAATCCTAAGGTGTACGTTCATTGTAGGAATTGGATTGCACTAATAAGGGATCTATCTACCTCGATAGATGAGGAGTAGTCCTATGATGATCATGAGAATCGAGTCCATAAGCCCATGGCCATGGTAGAGTGAAGATGATAGAAAAAATTTTTATAAGGGTTTCATAAAGGACTCAAATCGAATGATTAATTCATATGATGGATATTGGGATTGACGAGTTCACCTTAACCCTAATCCTATTGGGACTCAAGATAGAAGATCCCAATCACACAGGTAGCTGCACCGAGAGGTTTACTTTCAATTCTGATAGATTTCCACCATATACTGCTAGGTGTCACTGATGGATTTTGGAGATAATTAGAATGATTTTGATGATCGATCATTCTAATTGTATGAATCAGAAAGTTCTGGTCCATCAAAAGGTGTTTCGATGATGCTGATGATGGAGTTCACGATATGTCTCATTACCATACGGAACTAAACCTAACTGGGTTACACAAATAAAGATTTAGGTCTGGATGTCATCAATTGAGCTAACCTAGTTTGATTGATTTGGATTAGATCCAATCAGGTTCAAGATAATCATGCTAGCACACGATTGAGCCTGACTTTCTCCTTCTGTAATCTTTCTGATTCATTATAATTAAGTCAAATTTGATTTGACTCATTCTTGTATCATGAATGAGTTTATTTTCATCTGACTGGAATAAGTCTAGGTTAGATTAATTATGAAAATTAAATTCATTCCTAGTGCAATTGGACTAGGGTCAATAGTTGACCCAATTAAGAGAATTGAGGATCACATGATCAGAGAATTTTAAAAATTTCTTTAGAAGTTTTTTTACTCTAAGTTTTGGACGTGTGATAGGGGATGAGTTATACTTTGGATGTACAAAATTTTGTGATTTTTGGAGGTGCCTAGACTAGGTTTTGATAGAGTTTGATTTGAATCAAACTCTTTAGGAAAGAGTCCTAGACGCACATGGACTCTTCCTTATCCTTCATGCCGCCATCTTCCAGATAGATTTTTGGCATCAAAACTAGAGGCTACGCACGTGCGTGGCTCCTTACAGAATCTTAAGAATCAACAGGATCATCGTAGGATAATTAGATTACCAAATTAGGTACTTAAAATTAAATCTGATTTAAATTTATTTTTAACTTTTAATATTAGATCTCTATGATCAGATCTAAGAAGTCTCAGATTTGATTAAAATTTTAGAAAAAAAATTTAAAATATTTCTTCAGATACAATCAGATCTGAACAATCCTGTGTCGAGAAAATAGGTTTTTCCTTCAACTATATCTACATAGGTTCTAAGGATGTTGTTCTATACATTCGACCTATCTGACCGTTGGATACCATTGCTAGATGATCACTCTGATTGATATAGTAATTTATTTCTATACTACCGACTTAAGTTTGAACTTATGAGGTCACACACATAAAAGTTCTCAATTTGATCAGATGGTTGATCGATGATTAAGAATTGTTCTCAGGTCAAACAATCAATATGATTGATGATTGACCTAGTGCAAGTATTGCAGGAGGATCAATTAGTAATTAAAATACTAAGTTACTTAATTTGATTAAGCTAGAGGGTTAAGATTAAGTCTAATTAAATATGATTTAATTAAATTTAGTTTGGGCTTGATTGGATCAAGTTCAATTGATTTATTAGACGAGCCAATTGCAAGGAAGAATGAGTCCTAGTTCAATTAGGACTTGTATGAACCCAATCTCTAATTTAATTAAAAATTTAAATTAGAATTAAATATAATTTAATATAATCTAATTAGGTTTTTAATTGAACTAAGATATATTTTAATTGGGTTGAATTAAATTTGATTTAATTTTGTCTAAAGAACAAGTTAGACCAAGTCAAATTGGAAGTCCTAGTGTGACTAGGACTTTCCTTTCCTTGCACCATAATGATTCCCAAAGCCCCCCACACCCACTTCTTTGGTTTCGGTCATGGAAACACCTCTCCCCAGGCCTTTCTTGAGCACCCAACTCTCTCCTTTCTTTCTTATAAAGCAAATGGTTGTGGACCAAGTCAAACAAGGAGTGTTGGTTTGAATTCAAACTCTATTTAATAGAGTTTGTTGCAAACAAAACACTAGACCTTGTATGCCACCCAAACCCATGAGATTTTTTCTGAGATTTCCATGGAAATTAGGGGACTTCTTATGAACCAAAGTGAGGCTGGTCCACACCCAAAAGAAGGAGGGGGTGCCTAAGAATTGGGCACCCCAAGTTTAGCCCAATTTGGAGATCTCTTGACTAGATATTTGACCTACACAAGGATTGCTCCCTAACTCTCTATTTAAAGAATATCTTGACCTAAATTTTTTAGATATTATAGAGCTTAGAGAGAGTTCATTGAGCATGAGAAAATCTAGGAGAGAAAGGCTTAGGGCATGGGAATTGTAAAGACACTAATCTATGTGTCTAGGTGAGAGAACAAAGAAGAAGAAAGGTTCTTCTTCTAGGATTTTCTTTTGATATCTTCCTCTAATTTTTTTTATGAGTTTTTGAGAGATGTATCATATTCACAGGTCTTCCTCCTTCCTTTTAAAAATTAGAGAGTCCAAGTTTTGAATAAAAATGATCCAGATTGGCCATCGAAGAAGGATCAGCATAGTACTAGCATACTATGCTGATTTTCAGCCATCGAACTTCTGATTAGCAATTGAGGGCTCGTGTGAATATTCTATAGAGGTCAGATGCATGTGTGGCTTGGAGCAATAACCTTAGTCCTAGATTACCAAGTTAAGGAACTCAACTTGCAATGGTAAGGGTGATATGATCTTCCTATTACATATCTAAATTTGATTTAGAGTTGTTCTATTGTTGATGTGATCAACATGAAGTTTTCTAATCCTTTAATTTCTAATTTAATATCATACTTTAATCATGTAATAGGATCCTAGATCTAGGGATTTTCTTATATTTTTATGAATTAATATGATTAATTTATGTTTTTTGCTGCGTAGATTTTGAAAAAGTTTCAAAATCTAACCCTGAAATCCTAGATCTGTTTCCTTCAATTGGTATCAGAATCTAGGTTCTTTATTACATGATTTGTAATGCATATTTATATTATTTTTTAGATTTTATCTAATTTATAATCTAATATTTAAATCTAAAATTAAAAATTAGATCTCACGAACTGATTATAAGATTGCCTTGCTGTAAGGTTTATCCCTTACAGTGGAGAGGTTGTCCTAGTTCATGTAGATCTAATCTAAATCATAAATTTATTAGATATGATCTAGATTAATTTATAATTTTTTAAATTTAAAAGATATTTAAATTTAAAAATAAATATTTTAGATTGCATAGATTGATTATAAAATTATCCTGCTATAAGGTTTATCCCTTATAGTGTAGAGATTATCCTAGTATGTGCTGATCTAAAATTCTAATTATAAAATATTAGATTAGATCTAAGAGATTTTATGATTTGATTAAAATTATTTTAATCTAATTTTTATCATCATAAATATGTTAGATTCAATTTAAGTTGATTTATGATTGATTAGAATTGAAATAATTTCAATTACATGAACATGTTTAGTTTAGATCTAAAGTAGTTTCATGTCTATTTTATTTATATATTGATTATGAATCAAGCATGCAACTAGTTACTAGAACCATGTTGTAAAAATATTTTATAAATATAAAAATTATTTTTGAAATGTCGAACCCCTATCCTTAGTCTAAAACTTAATTAAGAATTAAGGGTTATTTGATTAGGATCTAGGATTGTGAATTGAAGATCCTAAGACACAAATCATAACACTTAGGTTAATGGGTTAGTAAAAATTAGGTCCATTAATTGGGTTAGACCTAAGGTTAGATTAAAAAAATTGACTTAATTAGAGAATTGACTAAATCTAATCAATAGTTGTCTTAAATTAGGTCAAAAATTTTTTAGATCAATTATAATAGTTGTAGTTGGTTAAGTCCATGTCTTTAATGAGAATCAAGATGGACTTGATTCTTGGCTATGCGGTCTAGCATGAACTGTTATGTTGATCCAATCAAAATTAATTAACTAATTAGTATCTAAAATAAGTTTGGCAATCCAGACCAATAGTTTTTAATTGGCAGCCCACTTACCTGGTCATTTATGATAGTGTCTAAGGCAAGCTTTGGTAGACCCTCCTACCGATCTCACTTACCTAGCCTTTTCAGTGAAATTATATTTTGATCAGATCACTTAACAATTCAAGCTAACCCATGTCAGCTAGGTAAATCAATATGACTAATTTATGTGCTCCTAGACCAGCCTAATAATGGTCTTTCTTAATCTGACTTGGTGAAGCCAGTGGAAGGATCATAACAAGTTAGTTCATCTGACCTTCTCTTTTTTTAAATAAAATCAATTAAATTCTCTAAAATTATTAGATCCTTAAAATAAAATAGTTATGGTGATAACTAGATCATAGCCTCATATTAAGTGGATGATAATGAGTTCATTAGTTGGATAATCATTGGAGGCCTAAAAGCTAGGTGCTTATCGACTAGTGAAATTATCATTCATAATATGACTACTTGGCCGCATCTTTCTAAATAATGGTTAGGTTGACCAACCAAAGTTGGGCTTAATCAATCATTGGTTTGATGAACTAAGTATGGACATGTTAATGGTTGGACCTAACTGAATCTTTTCATTGGATGCCAAAGCCTACTGATTAGGAACTGGGGCAAAATTAAATTACTAAAAATTATTTAGAAAAATAATTGATTATAAACCTATCTTTAGATGTATATGGATTGACCAACCAAAGTTGGGCTTCTGTATAGTCTATATGGATTCTAATACTCACTAAGAAACTAAGATAATTCCTCGAATTGGAGATAGAGGCTACCAATTCGAATAAAATAGTGGAAGAACCTTTTGATTAAAGTTCAAATCTTTAGATTTAATAAATTAATTATTAATTAGATTTTGATTTTCTTTATGTAGATATGGCAACTTTTTTTTTGCTCCAATCATTGTTAGACAATGATAAGCTGGTGGGACCCAACTTCAGTAACTAATATCATAAGTTGAAGATTGTCCTAGAGCATGAATAGATCTTATATGTATTGACAGATCCAACAGCTATAAATGCACGTGGGACAGTCAGAGATACTTACCAGAAATAGCTTAATGACCAAACCATAGTGTATTGTATTATGCTGGTGGCTATGAGCGATGAGTATTAGATATTTGTGCCCTAGAAGCCAGAATTGGCTGACACTTATAATACACTTCTAGGGGCAAAATTATAATTTTAACTATAATCAATAAAATGGATTATTTTCTATCACATATGTGTATTTAGTGTCTGTGATATATCCTTTGAGTTAATGGTAATGATAATTCATATTTTCAAGAGTTGAAAATTTAAGACATGAATAATCATTATTAACTTATAAAATGCTCCCGACCATAGGATCATCACGAGGATGGTGATTGATCCAAAAGGTTGGTGTATAATCGCTTTTCTTTAGTAGATAAGTCTTGAGTCTACAGTGTGGAGACACTGGAGCGAGAGTACAGGTACTCATTAGAGAATGAAGGCACTGAGCGTGACCACCTCGAGTAGTCATTAGGAAGTCTACCTTCTCATCAATGACTGACTCGATGCTGCAGTGGTGTATCTGGTTCTTTGACCTGAGGTGCATTGGTAGTTCACCTTGAGGGTGCTATAGTTTGACTACACCATAACTTATCTCCTAGCCATTCGGAACCCTGAGGTGTATGTTGGCTATAGCATGTTCATTATAGGAACTGGATTGCATCAAGATGGAATCTATCTACCTCGGTGGTAGAGGAGCAGCCCTATGATGATCATAAGAATCAAGTCCAAAAGCCCATGGCCATGGCAGAGTGAAATAATAGAAAGAGTTTCTATTTAGGTTTTCACATCGGACTTGAATCGATTGATTACATCATATGATAGAAACTAGGGTTTGACGAGTTCACCTTAATCCTAATCTAATCGGGGCTCAAGATAGAAGAACTTAATCACACAGGTAGCTACACCAAGAGGTTCGCATTCAGCTCTGATGGGTTATCATCATATACTGCTAGGTGTCACTGGTGGATTTTGGGAGCAATTAGAATGATTTGGATGATCGATCATTCTAGCTGTTCGAATCAAAAGAGTTATGATCCATCGAAAGGAGTTTCGATGATGTCGATGATAGAAATCATGACATATCCCATTACGATACAGAACTGAACCTAACTAGGTCATACAAATGAGGGTTTGAATCTGGTGATCATCAATTAAACTGATTCAATTCAATTGATCTGAATGAGATTCAATTAGATTCAAGGAAATCATGCTAGCACTCGATTAAACCTAACGTTCTTCTTTTACTATCATAAATAGTTGTCCTGATTGAGACAAAGGAGTTTGTGCTCGATTAGAGGCCCTCACTTGGTCTGACTGGAGGCTATCTAGGTTAGAAAAGGATTTTCTTATTTTGTAAGATAATACCTGCCATTTTTGGTCACCTGCCATTTCTCGTCCTTTGACTTTGGTCAAAAGTTAACCTTTGACTGGTCAAATATTGACCATTGATACTTTGACTTCTGTCCACATGTCATGTACCTATTGGAGAGCTAGTGGGGCTTGTCCCCCTACCAGAAATAGGCAAGGAGGAGGGCGCACATCAAGGATGGCGTGCGCCCAAGCTTGAGGCACCCAGGAGTCCCTGTTGGATAGGAACTCCATCTTCTTATTGGATTCTGATTAGACTCCTCCTAAGAACCAACTTTGATTGGTATTAGGCACCATCTAAGGTTGAATCCAAGGAACTCTATTCCCACCAATCAGATTTAGAACTGATTTCACAAAGGGTTGTGATTGGTTGGGATGAAGAGGAGTTGGATCACGCATAGTCTATAAATAAGACCCTACGCCCAACTCAAAGAATTAGAATAATTCTCTACACCCCAAGGCTGCCTCTCTCTTCCTCCTCCATGCGAAGTTCATCTTCTTCCTATCCTCTCCATGCCCAAAGAAGTTTGGGATCTCAGTTGGTGCAATCTAGGCGAGAGAAAGACGACAGAAAGCTAGAAGGCTGTGCTACTGCAAAGGACAACTACTGATCTTCGAAAGCTATTTTGAAGATCCTCCAAATCAAATTCAGATCTAATTTTTGGAGACATGATAGAAAAGAAGAGGATCTCTAGATCTATCCTAAGTGGATACTGGTAGAGGCCAACCACTTGCATGGCTAGATCCAGAACCTTCTGCTGCTTACAGGATCATCAACGGGTAATAGGATTACCCTACATCAAGGTAAATTAAATCTAATTTAATTTATCTATATTTTATTTTAATTATTAGAATAATAAAAATTAGATCTAAAATATCTCAGATCTAATTCAGATAAAAAAAAAGTTTTAAAATATATCTCTTGATCCGATCAGATCTGAACGAACCTGATCTGGAAAATCAGGATTTCTCTTCAACTGGTATCAGGGCCAGGTTCTAAAGTATTTAAATTTAATTTTAAATTTATTTTAAATAAAAAATAAGTGATTTTAGATGTCACATGAGAAGTAATTAGATCTAAAATTAAATAATTTGGATCTAAGATTAGAAAATATGCATGACTAGTTCTAAAATAGAATAGTTCTATAGAATAGTCTTGCATGTTTTTAATTTAATTTGATTAAATTATATTTTAGATCTATTTATTTACTATTTTTTGATATTATAATTATTATAATAACATCTAAAAAATAGTAAATAAAAATTATTTAATTTTAAACATCATATGAGATATGATTGATGCATGTCTAGACTAGTTGTAGAATAGTTCTACATAGTTATCTAGATTAGAATTTATTTTGATAAGATCAATTTAAATCTAATTTTTTAGATTATTATGAGATAATTTAGATCTAAAAATATGCATGATTCGATACATGAGATGTATGCAAAATATGCCATGATTAGATCTAATTTGTATATGAGATATATGATATAGATCTAAAACTGTTTTGTAGTATTGCATGTTCCTGATTAAGGCGTTCCTCTTGGCCGTCCGGTCATAAGAATGAAGAAGGTTTAAAGGCCCTCTCTTCCCATCGATGGGATGTTCTTATGATGTGTAGGGGTGCTGCATGTTCGTCCTTAATCAGAAACCAAAACTTACTTTCTGCAAAACCTAGATCCTGAAACCCTAGGATTTATTGTGCATATTTTATTTATGAACCCTACTTAATTAAAAATTAAGATTATGAAATATCAATTAGGTCTAAAATTAAGAATTTTAGATCTAAGACATATTCATAATACTGGTTCGGGCTTGGGTAGCTCAATTAGGTCTAAGCGGTTGATCAAACTAATCAAGAGTTGGT